>OZ014430.1:1545175-1763620 GCA_963966015.1 Aphidecta obliterata | reverse complement strand
AACCGTGTCGCGTACCCCCGCGAGAGCGAATCAAATTCACGAATTCAAATCGCACCTCTACGTGCGATGAATTTGATTCGCTCTCGCGAAAAGGGAGTTATGAGTAGTCAGTATTAAGGTGCGTACAGACATGCTCCGAATATCGTACCGAACCGTGTCGCGTACCCCGCGAGAGCGAATCAAAATCATCGCACGTAGAGGTGCGATTTGAATTCGTGAATTTGATTCGCTCTCGCGGGGTACGCGACACGGTTCGGTACGATATTCGGAGCATGTCTGTACACACCTTAAGCGACACGGTTCGGTACGATATTCGGAGCATGTCTGTACGCACCTTAATACTGACTACTCATAACTCCCTTTTTTTTCACATTTTTTGCGATATTTTGAAAACTATATATTTCAATGAATGCAACGATTCGAATAGAAGTTTATATTTGAAATTGAATAATCGATCATATAAGACACGAGAAAATGCAAAAAAAAATTTTCGAGAAATTTATTTTCACTCCCTGTATAACTGAAAGTATTCGGGCTTCATGAATATTTCAGCTCAGTAGATAAAGTCGAACTGTATCATAATCCAAATTTTCAGATTTCAAATAGGTCAAGTTCTCAAGACCGTCTAGTAGGCACTCGAACTTGGGACACCTTGTATACCAAATATTTCCATTCTGGGATAATTCCCACGGATTCAGAGATCGCGTAATAAATTTCCCAATAGGGGTAGATGATTGTTATTCTACAACATCTGGAAATGTCGCAGTGCTGTCGGGCGTACCTACTAATGGAATGTGCTGGGTGGGTGCCCAGACATACAAGTATTCCCATTATTCCCATTCCGACTGTTGCATTTGACTAGAAAAGTTTATGCGATGTGTTCGTTTTATTATAATTCAAAGTTTCAGAGTGTTTGTAGAATATCATGGTTATATATTCAAAGTTTCGAAGTGTTTGTAGAATAAAGTGCTGTTATATTCAAAGTTTTAAACGTTATTTGTTCTGTGTGTTGTACGATAAAAACAAAGAAGTGAGTGATCATTGATGTTATTATTGGAATTCGAGGATTTCCTGAAAACGGAAGAAAACATGAAAAAATTAGTAAGTTGTGCATTTTTTTAATTGAGTTTTCCCAAAAAAATTTTCAGTATTGGTATTTTAGAGTTACTAACATAAAATTTTTGGCATTTGGGTATATTTGTAGTTTCTTTCACAAGACTAACCAATTTCGAAATATAAAAAATTTGCTATTCGAGTTTTATCATTTTGGTTATATTGAATTGAATTGAATAAATGAATTTACTATATTTGAGTTTTGTTCTAAATAATGAATCTGTATTTTCTTTTTGTACATGACTTATTTTTGCGCGCTTGTTTTTAGGTTAACCCTTAACTGCATCGCGTATCATATTTGATACATCGAATTAATGTTACTGCTACGGACATCTATGAGATTGTGGACCAATTTTATTTCATTGTACATTTGCTTTAGAGGATAATAACGGGTGATTTTTTTGAAGTTAGGATTTTCATGCATTAGTATTTGCTCAGATTTTTTTGAGGTTAGGATTTTCATGCATTAGTATTTGCTCAGTATGCTTTGACATTTCATCATGAATAGACTTACTAACGAGCAACGCTTGCAAATCATTGAATTTTATTACCAAAATCAGTGTTCGGTTCGAAATGTGTTTCGCGCTTTACGCCCGACAAATTTTGTTCAGCGATGAGGCTCATTTCTGGTTGAATGGCTACGTAAATAAGCAAAATTGCCGCATTTGGAGTGAAGAGCAACCAGAAGCCGTTCAAGAACTGCCCATGCATCCCGAAAAATGCACTGTTTGGTGTGGTTTGTACGCTGGTGGAATCATTGGACCGTATTTTTTCAAAGATGATGTTGGACGCAACGTTACGGTGAATGGCGATCGCTATCGTTCGATGCTAACAAACTTTTTGTTGCCAAAAATGGAAGAACTGAACTTGGTTGACATGTGGTTTCAACAAGATGGCGCTACATGCCACACAGCTCGCGATTCTATGGCCATTTTGAGGGAAAACTTCGGAGAACAATTCATCTCAAGAAATGGACCGGTAAGTTGGCCACCAAGATCATGCGATTTGACGCCTTTAGACTATTTTTTGTGGGGCTACGTCAAGTCTAAAGTCTACAGAAATAAGCCAGTAACTATTCCAGCTTTGGAAGACAACATTTCCGAAGAAATTCGGGCTATTCCGGCCGAAATGCTCGAAAAAGTTGCCCAAAATTGGACTTTCCGAATGGACCACCTAAGACGCAGCCGCGGTCAACATTTAAATGAAATTATCTTCAAAAAGTAAATGTCATGGACCAATCTAACGTTTCAAATAAAGAACCGATGAGATTTTGCAAATTTTATGCGTTTTTTTTTTAAAAAAAGTTCTCAAGCTCTTAAAAAATCACCCTATATAAGAATCAAACACAATTTATTTCTTTCACGGCCAGTATATAACCTTGAAAGTGCCTTATAACTTATGTTGTCCAGTAACGACTTTTTGGTGTTTTTTGGCGATCTATTTTCGATTTTTATCTTTGTGAAAGTAATCAGCAAAAACTAATTCGGTATTGTCTGGGGTCAGTAATTTTGTTATATTCATTTAGTTTCACTCGCTGTCATCAAGAAAAATCGAAAAATTCGACATCTGTGTGATATCACATTTGATAAATCATGCAGTCGTGTAAATGTATGTATTGACAGAATCTAATGTATAAAATATTTTCATCTTCAGATTATGGAGTTCTATACATATCTTCTCGATTATAGGGACGAAAAACCCCTAACAGAAAAAGATGCGCATAAAATGAATATGATTTATCGAGATTCACCAACAATTCAGATGAAAGGAATATTGAAAAACCTGAAATAGTTTCTTCGAAAATACTTGATAAAGATTCAACCTCGGAAGTTCTGAGTTCCTCTCATTTAGACCAGGCAATAGAGCAGAAAAAGGGTCATTCTGTGACAAAAATCGTAGAAGAAAACCGCGAGTGGGGGGGTACGTGGGGTTGTCCGTGGATGTTCATTGATATGTTTTCGACTCGCAAATATCATTACTTTTCTTGTAATTGTGAAGAAACACGAAAAAAAACCGTGTTTTTTTAGTTTTTTGCTTGTAAAATCTGAACCAATGGAGCGGTGCTAATACTTTCAACAGACGAATTGTAGAGAATGAAAAGATGAAAAAAATGAGTGCTAGTGCAACTCAATCGAGTCATCATTACCGGAGGAAAGCCGGAAAAACCGTAAAAATCAGCGTTTTTTCAAATCCTCATAACTCGGCCAATTTTGAGGTTGTAGCGCTGGCTTTCCAAATGAAAGTAGTGGTTTATAGATACTTTAAGTGTGCATAACCCAGACGTTGTCCGATAAATAGTTTTTTTGCGAAATTGCGATTTGAATTGTTTAAGGCACTATTTTCCGGAAGAGCTGGATGCGTCGGAAGTAGTCCGATTTCAATTTACAAAACGGATTTTGAAACTAAAAAAACACCGAATTACAAGAAAAGTAATGATATTTGCGAGTCGAAAACATAACACTGAACATCCACGGACCACCCCCACGTAACCCCCCACTCGCGGTTTTCTTCTACGATTTTTGTCACGAAAAAATCTCTATTGCTTGGTCTAATTTCAAAAAGTTCCACTTCGCGAGATTTTCTCACGCGTCCTCAGATGCGATTCCCGAAAATTGTTCTCCATCGAAATCACGGATTGCTCCAAAACCGAAAATAAACATAAAAAATTACGAAAAGCACTGTCGTGAAGTTAGGAGCTTTTGAGCGCTCGTACATCCACCTTGTAGATTCGCATTTTCCAGTTTCAGAAATCAATTGAAGGCATTTTCGAAAGTTGTCAAAAAAATTCTGAAATTTAGGCGAAACTTCAGAATTCATGTCAGTGCTTCAGCTGACCAATTTTTTTTCGATAATTCGCTAGAATTTTCTACGGTATCTATGGTCTTGAAAATGCGATCTGGACAAAATTTCGCACGTAGTTTTAATACATTATTCCTCAGCTAGGTGCAAATTTTATTCCAATCCAATCAGTAATTTGGAAACTATCAGAAAAAAAATATTTTGAAGCGCCATATTTACGGAACCCCTAGTCTAATTTTGCTCATTGATGAACGTGACCGCGACATTCGCGATCCAAACCCACCCTGAAAATTTCAAGATCCTAGGCCTTTCCCTTCGGAAGTTATAATTTTCTATGGTTTCTAGGGTTCTGGCCATGCGATCTGGACAAAATGTTGCTTCAATATACATATCATTCTCCATTAGTATACAAAATTTCGTCACGATCGAATCTGTAGTTTTGAAATTATCAAGAAAACTAAATTTCAAACGACCATATTTACGGAACCCCTAGTATAATTTTGCTCATAGATAAACTTGATCGCTACATTCGAGATCCACACCTATCCTGAAAATTTCAAGTCCCTAGACGTTTCCGTTCAAAAGTTACAGTTTTCTATGGTTTCTGTCATGCGATCTGGACAAAATTTCACATGTAGCTTGAGCACCTCATTCTCCATTCAAGTGCAAAATTTCATCTCGATCAAATCTGTAGTTTTCGAGTAATCAGGGGAACAAAACTTTGAACGGCCATATTTACGGAACCCATGGTGGAATTTGGCCCATTAACGAACTTGAACGAGGCATTCGGGAACTGAAACCACACTGAAAATTTCAAGTCTCTAGGTTGTTCCGTTCGAGAGGTATCGTGCTTACGGACGGACGGCCGGATGGACGTCGGACGGACAGACTCGAATTTTCCGACGGATTCGTCATCAGTGAGTCGAACATAGTCGATTGAGACTATTTTCGGCTCAAAATTCGACAAATACAAACATCGTGACGAAATGATATAGCCCTCGTGTAAGTAGTACGAGCGCTCAAAAATACATTATAGTAGCGAATTCATTGAAGAAGAGGCTCATTCATAATCTGGGATGTCTTTAGAATTCTGAAGGGAAATTCGACTATTCAGTTATATGAAATAACGATAAATTTCGAATTAAAACTTTTTCAGTCCTTAGTCCCATATGTATCGCCTGAGTGCATGATGTATCATATTCGATACCAATGATTCTCCTCCGTTTTTGAGCGCTCGTACTACTTACACGAGGGGTCGATTTTTTTAAATTCATGCAGTTGAGGGATAAACGACTCTCCAAGGTGGGTGGTGATAGCCCTTATGAATTTTGCAGAAGGGCGATGGCTACACTTTTGATAAATAAATTGGCCAGTGAATACAGCTGGGTTGTCCTAATAAAAAGCAAGTTTTTTCGAAAAGCAATACAGCAGATCTTATTATAAGTAAGTATAGTAAATACTATGTGTGAGAGTTTATAATGTTGTGGCAAGTTGGGTAGTAGAGGTTAAATCTTAAGTATTTCAATATGAAAATTGAAGTGGATTACCTTAATCCTTTCGATGCGAGAGAGTGTATTGCCATAAGGGTTATAAAACTTCTGATATTGGCTGAAAATTCTTATAATGAAGCTGTTAGATAAGGTACTGCGTAGTGCGACATATGCGCACCAATATTCATTACAGAAGCAATTACGATTCATCAGAATTCACAAAAAACAATTTCATATATTTTCTGTTCTTGCGTGGTTGCAAAAGTTGAATATTGTTTGACGTCTTTTCTCTATTTGATACATGATTAGAACCGTTTTCTGCAAGTTTTTGTGTGGTATCGTACAATTTTTTTGGTCTGATGCGAAAGACACTGATGATTGCAGATGTAGCTAATGTCTCTTTCATATTGGTCACATTCAACCAAAATAAACTCAACAAGAATTTGAATATTGGTATATTTTTCTTTCAGGATCTGCTCAATTGAATCACAAAACCAAAGACTCTTCCATAAAAGAAGTGGAAGAAAGTAGAAAAAATTTAGAAAAGCAATGCCGTGAAGTCAGGAGCTTTTGAGCGCTCGTACATGCACTTTGTAGGTAGATTCGCATCCTCCAGTTTTAGAAACCAATTGGAAAGATTTTGACTGCTGTCAAAGAAAATTTCAAACAAAGGCGAAAATCCAGACTTCAAGTCAGTGCCCAAGTGACCAATTTTTTTTTCGATAATTCGCTAGAATTTTCTGCGGTATCTATGGTCTTGGTAATGCGATCTGAACAAAATTTCCCACGTAGTTTGAATTATTCTTCATCTATGTGCGAAATTTCATTCCGATTCAATAAGTAGTTTCGAAATTATCAGGAAAAAAATTGTTTGAACGGCTATATTTACGGAACCCCTAGTCTAATTTTGCTCATTGATGAACGTGACCGCGAAATTCGCGATCCGAACCTATCCTGAAAATTTCAAGTCCCTAGGCCTTTCCGTTCGAAAGTTATGATTTTCTATGGTTTCTATGGTTCTGATCATGCGATCTGAAAAAACTTAGCTCCAATATATCATTCTCAGTAGTTTTGAAATCATCGAGAAAACTCCATTTAAGTGCAGAATTTCATCTTGATCAAATCTGTAGTTTTCAAGTAAACAGGGAAACAAAACTTTGAACGGCCATATTTACGGAACCCCTAGTGGAACTTGGCCCATTAACGAACTTAACCGAGGCATTCAGGAACTGAACCCACACTGAAAATTTCAAGTATCTAGGTTATTCCGTTCGAGAGTCATCGTGCTTACGGACGGACGGCCGGACGGACAGACTCGAATTTTCCGACGGATTCGTCATCAGTGAGTCGAACATAGTCGATTGAGACCATTTTCGGCTCAAAATTCGAAAAATACAGACTTCGTGACGAAATGATATAGACCTCGTGTAAGTAGTACGAGCGCTCAAAAACATTTTCATTTTTCCGTTCATTATTACCGAAGACTTGACGATTCGTCGGGAAATAAGTCTTCACTTGTTTTTGTTGGAAATTGATCGGTTGAGATGGGAATCTCGGTTGGGTATTATTTGGATAAAAATTTCTTTGAATATTCTGACTAGATTGGGGAAAACTTTGTTGATTATTATGAGTAAAACTTCTATGATTTTTACTTGGGAAGTTTGCTCGATTATTATTTGGAAAATTATTTTTATTATTTTGATTGAAATTCTTCTGATTTTGCTGATTGCTCTGATTATTCTGACGTTTATAGTGCATATAGGGTTGTTGGTAAAAGTTGTAATCTTGACGAATAAAATTTACTATATCGTCATAATTTATAATTCCGTGTCCTCTAAGGGCTGTTCTCAATTCTGGATTAATATTGTAGAGCTGAACTCAAGTTGCTACTCGTGACGCTATATTTTTTTCTTGATCCTTTTCAAGAATCGGTAAATTCGATAATTCGACTTGCGAATCGTATTTATTCTTTAAATCAACTATTCTCTGTAGAAAATCTAAATCGTTTCATTAGGAATTCTTTGGGCATTTTGGTAATCCCAAAATGAAACTGAGGCTAATTTTTTCCTCGAACCTTAATTTTAAAAATTCCTTCAAATTATTCCAGTTATCAGTTATTCTCTCATTCGAGCTTACTATTACACTGGCATTTCCTATCAATTTACTTTTTATAAAATCTATTATCGCTTCATTGATTAATACATCGGCAGATCTGAACCTGTTATAAAATCTTTCGCAGGAATCAAAAATCGTGCGAGATTTGCAGAATTACCATCAAATGGTACAATTGACTTTGAAAATAAATCAATTAATTTCAATCTGTCGAACATATTTGCTTCCGGTGCGACTGCCATTTTTATATTTGTATTCTTCCGGCCTTTAAAATGCTTTACGGAAATAATCTTGAAAAATTATTATTATACTTGAAAATAATAGTATTCGGTTTCTTATTTTATAAGAAACCTAGGAAAAACTCAGGGTATCGGTTTTTTGTTTAAAAAACCTTAGGAAAAACTCGGTAATCGGTTTTTTATAAGAAACCTAGAGCTCAAAACCGTGGGAAAAGAGTGAATGACTTTGGGCCAGGTCAATGACTGGGAATAAAAAGTGTTCTAGGAAGGATTCTCACCACGTCGTTTCTTGAAGTCGTCGCAGGCGCTACCTCATACGATCAGGGCTTCAGGCTTTCATCTTCGTTGTTGCTGGATTTGGTACCTTAACAGTTAACACTGAAAGTTTTGGAAGTTTTTAGCGGGCGATAACTACGTTTTTCACGCAACGAGTTTCGACACACTTTTCTTCACGAAAACCGGCACAATCCCATCCTCGTCGCCAATTATGTTTTTGAAATCGAAAGCCAAATTAAAAAAAAAAGTTATTTATTCACAACGGGACGATTGTCCAACCTATTCTAACATTCAGCTAGTAAGAAATGCACTTAATTATTGAACTTAATTATTCGTTTTCAGAGGTATTTATAATATTATCTTATCTGCAATGAATAACGTGACAAACATACACCCACACATGTGGCGTGATCGAAATGATGAGTAATCACAACAATAGAGAGTTATATTCAATATTAAATAGAAGCAGATAAGGACTTCATCTCAGGTATACAGGGTTGGCATTATGTAATTATATGTATACCTACGTGTTTTGTGAGATCATCGCGTTTGGGATTTCTTTCGGGAGCTTACTATTTCTTCGCGAAAAATGATAAATTTTCAATTGAATCATTTCTTTGAATTATATAGTCAAGAAACCTGTTTATTGAAAATAAGAAATGTGGAATATACCAGCAGACAACAAAAAAGTAAAGCTTTTGAAGAACTCGTTAATAAGTCCAAAGAAAAATGTACCAATTGAGTGATCGATATAAATTGGCTATAAAAAAATTACGAAAAGCACTGCCGTGAAGGCAGGAGCTTTTGAGCGCTCGTACATGCACCTGGTAGGTAGATTCGCATTTTCCAGTTTTAGATATCAATTGAAGGAATTTTCGACAGCTTCTGAAACTTCTGAACCTTAGGCGAAACTCTAGACTTCATGTCAGTGCTTCAGCTGATCAATTTTGTTTCGATAATTCGCTAGAATTTTCTACGGTATCTATGGTCTTGGTGATGCGATCTGGACAAAATTTCGCACGTAGTTTGAATACATTATTCCTCAGCTAGGTGCAAAATTTCATTCCAATCAAATCGGTAGTTTCGAAATTATCAGGAACAGAATATTTTGAACGGCCATATTTACGGAACCCCTAGTCTAATTTTGCTCATTGATGAACGTGTCCGTGAAATTCGCGATCCAAACCCACCCTGGAAATTTCAAGTCCCTAGGCCTTTCCGTTCAAAAGTTACAATTTTCTATGGTTTCCATGGTTCTGGTCATGCGATCTGGACAAAATATTGCTTTAATATATCATTCTCGATTAAAATATGACATTTCATCTCGATCGAATCCGTAGTTTCGAAATTATCGAGAAACCAAAATTTCAAACGACCGGATTCACGGAACCCCTAGTAAAATTCTGCTCATTGATAAACGTGAACGCGACATTTCAGATCCACACCTATCCTGAAAATTTCAAGTCACGTGATCTGGAGAAGTGTAACTTGAATATATCATTCTTTATTAGTATACAAATTTCGTCACGATCGAATCTGTAGTTTTGAAATGATCAAGAAAACCAAATTTCAAACGACCATATTTACGAAACCCCTAATATAATTTTGCTCATAGATGGAAGTGATCACGACAATCGAGATCCACACCTATCCTGCAAATTTCAAGTCCCTAGGCGTTTCCGTTCAAAAGTTACAATTTTCTATGGTTTCTATGGTTCTGGTCATGCGATCTGGACAAAATTTCCCATGTAGCTTGAACACCTTATTCTCCATTTGAGTGCAAAGTTTCATCTTGATCGAATCTGTAGTTTCAAAATAATCTGGAGAACGGCCATATTTACGGAACCCCTGGTGGAATTCTGCCCATTAACGAACTCAGCCGAGGCATTTGGGATCTGAACCTACACTGAAAATTTCAAGTCTCTAGGTTGATCCGTTCGAGAGTTATCGTGCTTACGGCCGGACGGACAGACTCAAATTTTCCGACGGATTCGTCATCAGTGAGTTGAACTCTATCGTTTGAGACCATTTTCGGCTCAAAATTCGAAAAATACAGACATCGTGACGAAATGATATAGCCCTCGTGTAAGTTGTACGAGCGCTCAAAAAATCAGAATCCGGAAGTCGCTCAGGAGCAAGTCACGATGCCATTTATGTACCTAGTTTATAAACAAAAACGTTCCACAACATTCGTCTGTTGTTACACAGGAGTTTTTTTTCTGGAAAATTATATAAATCTATATTATAGTCCTTCGCAGCTCAGGTTTTAATTATTAACATGGTGTTTGTCATCACATAATTGCTTCTAACAGACGCAGGAAAAATAGCTGAAATATTTGCACTATTTTTGAGCGCTCGTACTACTTACACGAGGGCTATATCATTTCGTCACGATGTCTGTATTATTCGAGTTTTGAGCCGAAAATGGCCTCAACCGACTATGTACTATGTTCGACTCACTGATGACGAACCCGTCGAAAAATTCGAGTCTGTCCGTCCGTCCAGCCGTCCCTCCGTATACACGATAACTTTCGAACGGAATGTCCTAAAAATTTTAAATTTTCAGGGTAGGTTCAAATCTCGAATGCCGCGGTAAAGTTCGTTGTTGGGCAAAATTCGCCCAGGGGTTCCGTGAATATGGCCGCTCGAAATTTTCTGATTACTTCGAAACCACAGATTCGATCATGGTGAAATTTTGCACTCAGATGGAGAATTTCGTGTTCAAGTTACATGCAATTTTGCCCAGCTCACATGACCAGAACCATGGAAACCATAGAAAATTATAATTTTGTAATGGAAAGGCCTAGGGACTTGAAATTTTCAGGATAGGTGTGGATCTCGAATGTGGTGGTCGCGTTTATAAATGAGCAGAATTAGACTAGGGGTTCCGTAAGTATGGTCGTTTGAAATTCAGTTTTCTTGATGATTTCAAAACTACGGATTCGATCATGACGAAATTTTGAATTTTGATGGAAAATGATATATTCAAGCTACAATTTTCCCATATCGCATGACTAGAACCATAGAAAATTATAACTTTCGAACGGAAAGGCCAAGGGACTTGAAATTTTCAGGATAGGTTCGGATCGCGAATTCCGCGGTCACTTTCATCAATGAGCAAAATTAGACAAGGGGTTTCGTAAATAAAGCCGTTCAAACAATTTTTTTCCTGTTAATTTCGAAACTAATTATTGGACCAAGACCATAGATACCGTAGAAAATTCTAGCGAATTATCGAAAAAAAAAATGGTCACCTATAGCACTGATTTGAAGTCTGGATTTTTCCCTTAGTTTGAAATTTTCTTTGACAGCTGTCGAAATCTTTCCAATTGGTTTCTAGAGCTGGAGAATGCGAATCTACCTACAAGGTGGATAAACGAGCGCTCAAAAGCTCCTGACTTCACGGCAGTGCTTTTCGTATTTTTTTTGGTTACTACCGAAATATAGAGAAAATGAATACAAAGTTTGGAAAAACAGTAATTTTGTGACTATTGAGACATTCGATTGACGCATTTCTTGGACACCATTCTGAGTATTCCGAAATGTGCTTGACTCTTTCTGATCCAAAGGAGACTATTCTGAAATAAGATTGAAGCTTTTTGAAATACAAGAGGAAATTCTAGAAACCGATTGACGCTTTCTGAAAAACGATTATTGAACATTTTGAAATTGAATCGAAGTTTTGTGAATAACAAGTGACCATTCCAAATTCAATAAACCATTTCTGAAGTACAGCTGAAGAAGGTATTAGTGTCACTTATCGTTTTAAATTTTTATTTTCCTTGAAATCACTGCTGTTTCTCTTTATTTTTCGCCTTTTTTCCAATGTAGGTTGAAATAGACATAAGTAAATTATATAAAGAAAATACAACAATTATCACTACTGTCACACTAATTACTCCTACGTCAACCAGGTAATATTGATACCACCACAAATCGGCAGAACGGCTTCTCAATTGTGGTGCTCCTTTGTGTCTCAAGACATATTGTATCCAATATACAGATTCATCCAATGGTTTTGAAGGTCTATCTTTGAATTGCTCGGATAATTTTTGGGCGTTTCCTTTGTAACTGTGAAAAATAATAACTGTGTCAAAATAAATGAGATACGATAATACCAATAAATGCTACTATCCTAATACTCACTTCGGATTTTCGATTAGTTCCTTCATCATTCCGTGTATTTCCTCTTTCGTGGAGCTTTCAATATTCAGAGTCAATCCTATACCTTTATTTTCATTGTTCTTGGCGTTTAAAAATTGATCCGCGAAAATAGGAACACTGAGCATTGGAACACCGCAGTAGACTGCTTCTTGTGTGCTCATCAATCCGCTATGACTTATGAAGAACTGAATATTGGGATGACCTGAAATACATGAAAAGAATAAAATCAAGATTCGGAATGATGAAGAGATTTCATTTGATATATCATTTCATGGTTAAAGAACATGATTCTGACCAACAAAAAAAATAGTAAACAAGGTCACCATATCCTAAATGATCGCCAATATCCGATAGCGGATCGGCACTATGGACACGAAGAAGATATCACTTCTATCTTCTATCAATATTCCTTCTGAATCCACTTGAATGGATCCACGTGTATGATTTATACAGGGTGTTAAACGAATGTAAGGTATATTATATAAATAAACAAAAAAGTCTCAATAAACATGCAAAGTAACTATTCCGGAGATATGTAATGTTATTTTTGTGCGTTTGTTTCTAAGAACAAAAGCGTTATCATCTTGTTCAAATGTCGGTAATTTTCGAATTTTGAGCCGATAATGTTCTCAAACAAGAAGGAATCGCAGATGAAGTATTCAAGGATAAATTCACTTTTTTCCGTCCGAAAACACGATAACTTTCGGTAAGAAGGCCTAGATTTTTGAAATTTCCAGGGTATTTTCGAGGTTTGAATGTGTCGGTCAAGTTCGTAAATGGCTAAAATCTGACGAAGGGTTCCGTAGATATAGCCATCTGATTCAAGTTCTCAATAATTCGAAAAATTCCGATCCTATCAAATTGAAACTTTGTTCATGTGAAATTTCGTCAGGATCGAATCACTAGAAGAATATATATACTTTTTTGCGAAAACTTCGGTATCTCGGAAATCAATCGTCGAAATCGGACATCGTGAGAATGAGTTTACAGCTGAGTTTTTGAGCGCTCGTACTACTTACACGAGGGCTATATCATTTCGTCACAATGTCTGTATTTATCGAATTTTGAGCTGAAAATGTGCCGTAAGCACGATAATTCTCTAACGCAACAACCTAGAGACTTGAAATTTTTAGTGTGGGTTCAGTTCCCGAATGCCTCGGTTGAGTTCGTTAATGGGCCAAATCCCACTAGGGGTTCCGTGAATATGGCCGTTCAAAGTTTTGTTCTCCTGATTACTTGAAAACTGCAGATTTGATCGAGATGAAATTTTGCACTCAAATGGAGAATGAGGTGTTCAAGCTACATGTGAAATTTTGTCCAGATCGCATGACCAGAACCATAGGAACCATAGAAAATTGTAACATTTGAACGGAAACGCCTAGGGACTTGAAATTTTCAGGATAGGCGTGGATCTCGAATGTCATGATCACGTTTATCTATGAGCAAAATTATAATAGGGGTTCCGTAAATATAGTCGTTTAAAATTTAGTTTTCTTGATAATTTCAAAACTACATATGTGATCGTGACGAAATTTTGTATACTAATGGAGAATGATATATTCAAGCTATATTTCTCCAGATCGCATGACCAGAACCATAGAAACCATAGAAAATCATAACTTTCGAACGGAAAGGCATAGGGTCTTGAAATTTTCAGGGTAGGTTCGGATCGCGAATTTCGCGGGCACATTCATCAATGAGCAAAATTAGACATGGGGTTCCGTAAATACGGTCGTTTGAAATCTTGTTTTCTCGATAATTCGATTGAGATAAAATTCTGTATTTCAATCGAGAATTATATATTAAAGCAACATTTTGTCCAGATCGCATGTCCAGAACCATAGAAAATTATAACTTCCGAAGGGAAAGGCCTAGGAACTTGAAATTTTCAGGGTAGGTTTGGATCGCGAATATCGCGGTCTCACGTTCATCAATGAGCAAAATTAGACTAAGACCGTTCAAAATATTTTGTTCCTGATAATTTCGAAAAGACTGATTGAATTGGAATGAAATTTTACACCTAGCTGAAGAATGATGTATTCAAACTACGTGCGAAATTTTGTCCAGATCGCATCACCAAGACCATAGATACCGTAGAAAATTCTAGCGAATTATCGAAAAAAAATTGGTCAGCTGAAGCACTGACATTAAGTCTGGAGTTTCGCCTAAGTTTCAGAATTTTTTTGAAAGCTGTCGAAATTTCCTTCAATTGATTTTTAAAACTGGAAAATGCGAATCTACCTACAAGGTGGATGTACGAGCGCTAAAAAGCTCCTGACTTCACGGCAGTGCTTTTCGTAATTTTTAGTACTTTTTGAACGCTCGTAATACTTACACGAGGGCTATATCGTTTCGTCACGATGTCTGTATTTTTCGAATTTTGGGCCGAAAATGGTCTCAAACGACTATGTCCGACTCACTGATGACGAATCCGTCAGAAAATTCGAGTCTGTCCGTCCGGCCGTAAGCACGATAACTCTCGAAAGGAACAACCTAGAGACTTGAAATTTTCAGTGTGGGTTCAGTTCTCGAATGCCGCGATTGAGTTCGTTAACAGAATTCGACCAGAGGTGACGTAAATATGGCCTTCCAACATTTTTTTCTCCTGATAACTTCGAAACTACAAATTGGATCGAGATGAAATTTTGCAGATAGATGAAGAATGTCGGGAAAGAAATTTTCTGACATGGAGCACGGTTCCACCATTCACTGTTGGGTAAACAATTAACAGTGTTGTGCCTCAGGTGGCGTAAGGACACAGTAACAAAGCCTACACAGAACACAACCGGGTCTCCTAACTCGCACAAGCTCTGAGCTTCTGAGGGGTCTCACAGAGACCTAGGAGAGTCGGGATATAAAATAAATAAATAATAAATAATAAAATAATAATAAATAATAAATGTATTCAAACTACGGGCGAAATTTTATGAAGGTCGTTCCGTTTGAAAGATATAGTGCTTACGGACGGACGGACGGACAGACAGACTCGAATTTTTCGACGGATTCGTCATCAGTGAGTCGAACGAAAAACCGAGATAAACTTATCGTGGTACGTTTTTATGCCAATATTCTTTTCACTAGCAAGGCCGGGTTCACGCGAAATCAAGTTGTCAATTATCAAAATGTGCATGTTTAGGCCGTCGAAAATCCCCATGCTCTAATGAAATTTTGACATCAGACATATTTTTCAATAGACATTTGGATGGGTTTCTAGGTCCTGTTGTTTTACCAAACCGATCAAAAGGTGTTGTTAACCCAAAATTTCTGCAGAACAAACTGCCGCCATTCGTCTGAACCAAAGGCAACAATTGTGGTTCCAGCATGATGGTGCTCAGCTCATTTTTGAGCGCTCGTACTACTTACACGAGGGCTATATCATTTCGTCACGATGTCTGTATTTTTCGAATTTTGAGCCGAAAATGGTCTCGAACGACTATGTTCGACTCACTAATGACGAATCCGTCAAAAAATTCGAGTCTGTCCGTCCGGCCCTCCGTCCGTCCGTATACACGATAACTCTCGAACGGAATGTTGTAGAAACTTGAAATTTTCAGGGTAGGTTCGAATCTCGAATGCCGCGGTTAAGTTCGTTATTGGGCAAAATTCGCCAAGGGGTTCCGTAAATATGGCCGCTCGAAATTTTGTTTTCCTGATTACTTCGAAACTACAGATCTGATTTGATCGAGGTGAAATTTTGCACTCAGATGGAGAATTACGTATTCAAGCTACATGCAAAATTATGTCCAGCTCGCATAACCAGAACCATAGAAACCATAGAAAATTATAACTTTGTAATAGAAAGGCCTAGGGATTTGAAATTTTCAGGATAGGTGTGGATTTCAAATGTTGCGGTCACGTCAATCAATGAGCAAAATTTGACTATGGGTTCCGTAAATATGGTCGTTTGAAATTCAGTTTTCTTGACAAATTCAAAACTATGAATTTGATCGTGACGAAATTTTGTATTTGAATTGAGAATGATATATTCGAGCTACATTTTTTCCAGATCGCATGATCAGAACCATAGAAACCATAGAAAATGATAACTTCCGAACGGAAAGGCCTAGGAACTTAAAATTTTCAGGATAGGTTCGGATCGCGAATTTCGCGGTCACGTTCATCATTGGGCCAAATTATACTAGGGGTTCCGTAAATATAGCCGTTCAAACTTTTTTTTCCTGATAATTTCGAAACCACCTATTGGATTGGAATGAAATTTCGCACATAGATGAAGAATAATGTATTCTAACTACGTGAGAAATTTTGTCCAGATCGCACCACCAAGACCATAGATATCGAAAAAAAATTGGTCACCTAAAGCACTGACGTGAAGTCTGGATTTTCGCCTTAGTTTGAAATTTTCTTTGACAGCTGTCAGAATCTTTCCAATTGGTTTCTAAAACTGGAGAATGTGAATCTACCTAAAAGGTGCATGTACGAGCGCTCAAAAGCTCCTGCCTTCACGGCAGTGCTTTTCTCAATTTTTACAAAGCATTCTAAGCTTCTAGCTTCTTGAATATTATGGAGGTTCTTTCCGATTGTACTTTGTGGCTTCTGTCCAGCTTGATTTTGGCGACTTTGACTGTGACTTTGATGATATGGTTCTTTGGTTTTACTTTCGTGATAATTGATCTTTTGTTGTTGGAGGATATAAATGCCGTACTCACTGCATATTCTTAGCCGATTCCCTCTGTTCTTTTCTGGAAGGTCTTATATGTACAGGAGTTCCATTGTCTTATCTATCTGGGTCTTCTCAATACTTTAAGTTGCGTTCTTTCCCTCATTAGTAATCTTGACGGTCATTTAAGATAGCCATTTAACGTTGGGTATCGTTTCAGTTTCATTTTTGAGCGCTCGTACTACTTACACGAGGGCTATATCATTTCGTCACGATGTCTGTATTTTTCGAATTTTGAGCCGAAAATGGTCTCAATCGACTATGTTCGACTCACTGATGACGAATCCGTCGGAAAATCCGAGTCTGTCCGTCCGGCCGTCCGTAAGCACGATAACTCTCGAACGGATCAACCTAGAGACTTGAAATTTTCAGTGTAGGTTCAGATCCCGAATGCCTCGGTTAATTTCGTTAATGGGCCAAATTCCACCATGGGTTCCGTAAATATGGCCGTTCAAAGTTTTGTTTCCCTGATTACTTCGAAACTACAGATTCGATCGAGTTGAAACTTTGCACTCAGATGAAGAATGAGGTGTTCAAGGTACATGTGAAATTTTGTCCAGATCGCATGACCAGAACCATAGAAACAATAGAAAATTGTAACTTTTGAACGGAAACGCCTAGGGACTTGAAATTTTCAGGATAGGTTTGGTTCTGGAATGTCGTGATGACGTTTATCTATGAGCAACATTATACAAGGGGTTCCGTAAATACGGTCGTTTGAAATTTTGTTTTCTCGATAAATTCGAAACTTCGGATTCGATCGAGATGAAATTTTGTATTTTAATCGAGAATGATATATTGAAGCAATATTTTGTCCAGATCGCATGACCAGAACCATAGAAACCATAGAAAATTGTAACTTTTGAACGGAAAGGCCTAGGAACTTGAAATTTTCAGGGTGGGTTTGGATCGCGAATATCGCGGTCACGTTCATCAATAAGCAAAATGAGACTAGGGGTTCCGTAAATATGGCCGTTCAAAATATTTTTTTCCAGATAGTTTCGGAACTACTGATCGGATTGGAATGAAATTATGCATCTAGCTGAGGAATAATGTATTCAAAGTACGTGCAAAATGTTGTCCAGACCGCATCACCAAGACCATAGATATCGTAGAAAATTCTAGCGAATTATCGAAACAAAATTGATCAGCTGAAGCAGCGACATGAAGTCTGGAGTTTCGCCTAAGTTTCAGAATTTTTTTGACAGCTGTCAAAAATTCCTTCAATTGGTTTCTAAAACTGGAAAATGCGAATCTACCTACAAGGTGCATGTACGAGCGCTCAAAAGCTCCTGCCCTCACGGCAGTGCTTTTCGAAATTTTCTGCGCTTGTTTCTATAAATACAAGCGTTATCATTTTGCCCAAATGTCTGTAATTTTCTCAAACGATTAGGTTGAAAAAACAAATTCAATTAGGTATGTCCGTCCGGTAAAAACGAGTCTGTAAAAACGATAACTCTCGGGAGAAGTTCAAAAAATTTTGAAAGTTTCAGACCTCGATAAAGGTATGAATGTGCCGGTTCAGTATGTTAATGGGCGAAATCCGCTGAAGGGTTCAGTAGACAAAGCCATTTAATTAATTTTTTCTATACTTCGAAAAATACCGATTCAATGGAATTTCACACGCTTTCCGCCATATCCGTGTGTCTATTATTTATATGAGGTATCGATCGTCTATTAAATGAGTTATTTGGATTATTCAGCTTTCTACCTATTCCATGTAAAATGCTTTTGTGTGAAGTTCATGGTTCGATCTGAGTTTCAGATACTGCCCAGTACTTCTGTATTCCGCTTAACTATCGAATCGGGCCTTCCTTTTGTCTTTTTACCGGTGGAAGGATATTGTTTCATCTTTTTCGACATCCATCTAATGAATTCCTCTCTGTTGTTGGAAAATTTCCAGTATATCTCGTCCATGTGACCAAATCATGAGTGTAACATCGTATCTCAGCCATATGGTCGATTCGAGTTCGTAGGATTCAATAACCTCAGCTTCAAATTCCCATCACAGTGAAGAATTGTTGTGATAGAATTATTGTCCCTCCTAGAAGTAAGGCGAATCTCCAGACTTCGCTTCAGTGCTCAAGTTCCTAGGCCTTTTCTATCTAGACAATACATACATACATACATTTCGCATGTAGCTTGAACACGTCATTCTCCATCTGAGTGCAAAATTTCGTCTCGATCTTATCAGTAGTTTCAAAATAATCAGGAGAACAAAATTTCGAACGGACATATTTACGGAACCCCTGGTCGAATTTTATCCATTAACGAACTCAACTGCGGCTTTAGAGATTTGAACCTACCCTGAAAATTTCATGTTTTTAGGTCGTTCCATTCGAGAGTTATCGTGTATACGGCTGGACGGATGGCCGGACGGACTGACGGATGGACTTGAATTTTTCGACGTATTCGTCATCAATGAATCGAACCTTGTCGATTGAGATCATTTTCGGCTCAATATTCGAAAAATACAGAAATCGTGAGTTTAAATACATTATTCTTCATCTATGTGATGGGGACATGTCTTTTCCGGTGGTCCTCGCATTTCCCCAAGTTATGGTTTTTTTTTAGTCGGCCAGCAACAATTTCAAGCCAAACCGACATATTCCACGATACGGGTGGTTGAATCTGGCAGCAGATTTTGTTCCACAAACCAAAAAAAATAAGGTTTGGGTTAGGTAAGGTCACGATAGGGTTAGAATAGAGTAAGAATAGGGTTAGGTTAGGGTTGAGTTAGGAGTGGGTTAGGGTTAATAATAATTATAATAATTCCACTGGATTGAATATTTCATTACAATATAATTCAACCTACACCTTAGCTACAGCAACGCGTGGCCGGGTCTGCTAGTATTTTGTATATTTACTTTTTATCGATAGGTACATTATATGTTTGTTTTGTAAGATACTTCATGACTTGACTTGTCTAAGCAATGACCAATAAACTCTCTCTCTCTCTCTCTCTCTCTCTCTCTCTTCACTTCGAAACTCCTGATTCGATCGAGATGAAATTTTGCACTCAGATGGAGAACGACATAATTCAATCTACACGCAGAATTGTTCAGATCGCATGACCAGAACCATAGACATCAAAGAAAATTATAACTCCCGAACGGAAATGCCTAGGGACTTGAAGTTTGGATCTCGAATGTCGTAGTCACGTTTATCAATGAGCAAAATTAGAGTAGGGGTTCCGTAAATATGAATTTTGCACATAGATGAAGAATAATGTATTCGAACTACGTGCGGAGTTTTTTCCAAATCGCAGCAACAAGACCATGGTTACCGTAGAAAGTTCTAGCGAATTAACGGAAAAAAATTGCTCACCTAGAGCACTGACGTGAAGTGCTTTCCATCAATTTTTCATCTGATTGTTATATTCAGTAACGATAATAAAATTATCAACTTATTAAAATCAATGGTATACTCGTTGTAAAGTTTTTTCGAAGCATTTCTCCTGTATTGCCCAAAAGATATTGGAAATACTGACCGGCCATAGTAGTTATCACTTCCGACGCGTGGTCCTACCCACACTAAATTGCACATAGCTAGAGAATAATAATGTATTCAAACTAAATTTTGTCCAGATCGCATTACCGAGACCATAGATACCGTAGAAAATTCTAGCGAATTATCGAAAAACAATTGTTCGCCTAAAGCACTGACCTGAAGTCTGGAGTTTCGCCTTAGTGCCCATTCACAATGAACGTAAAATTTATGTAATTCTTAAGGTGTTTACAATGAACGTAACCAGTGGCGGCTCGTGCCCTTTTCAGCTAGTGAGGCGATTATATAAGAAAAATCTGATATATAATGAAATAATAGATATGTATATATGTATATATACATCCAGCGTACAAGGTGGCACATCCCATGTAAAATTCGCGGTAGAGATGGCATCCGCGGTAAAGTGGCAACCGATATGTGGGGTTCACTTTACCAAATCGAGAAATCATCAAGGAACGGTATAAGGGGACACCCTTTATCGTTTGCACTGACTTTCAGAAGGATGCCATTTTTGCCGTTTTTCGATGGCGAATACTCTGAAGGTTCAGTCCTATTCATCGTGGCGGCGCTCGAGTCGATTTCCTGTATATTATGTATATCACAGTGCCATATAGATAACGGTTCGATTGGCGTCCCTTCAATCCGACAACATCGCTTCGTTCATTTAGTTTAGAATTCGCAATTTTGACGATGGATCTTAATTCATGTTTGAGAGATATGTAGACCGAGGGCTTATGCACTCGACCAACAGGTGATCATCTGGACTCTTGGAAGATGCGGATTGTATACGTAGATTTGTATCAATGGTTTGATCTTTCGTTTCGCGCATCGGTTGAATTTGAACACCCGTTGTGTAATGCTATTATAAATCGGATTGTTCTTTGTGTACGTTTCATGTATTTGTTTTGAGCTTTGTAAAGATTTCATTACGAACTTTTTGTGAGATTACTATTTGATAAAAGGGTCGAATAGATGGATGGACCAATTGTTAAACCAATGTTACAAATTTGAAACTATGTATTTTATAAACTATATTGTGATTGTCCATAATTTTAAGAAAATTCCATAGAAGCACTGACTTAATGTCAGTAGCTTTTGTGAAACCATTTTCTCACGAAATTTTGCATGAACCTTCACTGCACCATTTCCAACCTAACGGGCGATTTTAAACACAATAAGTTACGAAAGAATGGAGATTTATACAGCAAAATTCATATCATATCATATCTACAGCATTATCGGACGGATTCAACCCGTTCATGAATTCTTAAGGTGCATACTCATTAAGCGAACGAGCAGCGAACTACGAACAACGAAGGTTCGGAGTTCGTTCGGCAGAAATTTGTCGATTTCGTTTCGTTGAAGCAAAGTCCGCACCGAATACAGTGTTTGAAAAGTTCGCTATTCGGTGGGCATTCGGCATCGACTCCATTCATTGTAAAAATGTGTGACGAAATTATTGCAGCATAGTCTTTCATAATTATTGCGGGTTTACTGAAAACCAGTGAAGAACAAGAAAGGAAACGAAGATATTGGATGTCAAAACTTTATCAAAGTCGGAATCAATATAGGGGATTGGACCTGATTTAAGGAATGATTAAGGGCAGTTCAGTAATTTTTGGAGAATTTGAATTTTTACCTGGAAAAATTAGTGAAAAAATTTGTAAAAAGTCAACAAATTTTCGAGAAGCAATTCCACCTAAGGAAAGACTGGCGCTAACCCTCTGATTTTTGGCAACTGAACATTTCAACGCAAATTCGACGTTCGGTTCGAAATTACACTAGAAATAGCGAATCCCGTCCACACCGAACAGCGAATCTCTTTGATGTACCGCTCTTCCACCGAACGACGATGAAGGCGAACCGAACTGAAAATGCCATTCGATTCGCCTTCGCTTTAACGTATACATTGACCGAATTCAAATTCGGAGTTCGCTGTTCGTTCGCTTAGTTAGTATGCACCTTTAGAGAACGCTGGCCGCTTATTAACGAAGTTCGTCTTTATAAATGAGTAAAATAAACTGAAAAATTATAAAAAGCACTGCCGTGAAGTCAGGAGCTTTTGAGCGCTCGTTCAATTTTCTGCGGTATCTATGGTCTTGGTGATGCGATCTGGTTAAAATTTCTCATGTAGTTTGAATACATCATTTCATTCCAATCCAATCAGCAGATTCGAAATTATTAGGAAAAAAATATTTTGAACGGCCATATTTACGGAGTTGCTAGTGTGATTTTACTCATTGATGAAAGTGACCGCGACATTCAAGATCCACACCTGTCCTGAAAATTTCAAGACCCTAGGTCGTTCCGTTCGAAAGTTATAATTTTCTATGGCTTCTATGGTTCTGATCATGCCATCTGGACAAAATTCCGCATGTAGCTTGAACACGTGATTCTCCATCTTCGTGCAACATTTCATCTCGAAAACTAATCGAAAATTTCGAACGGCCATATTTACGGAACCTCTAGCCGAATTTTGGCCAGGAGTTCCGTAAATATGGTCGTTCGAAATTTAGTTTTCTCCTTAATTTCAAAATTACGGATTCGGTCTTGACGAAATTTCGTATTTTAGTGCAGAATGATAATAATAATAATGATATATCTTTTCTTTTCCGAAATTGTTTCATACATAGATAGCAACAACACAATGAAGAAAACAAGTCAAAGTCAAAAATTAAATTCGTTTACAAAAATTACGAAAAGCACTGCCGTGAAGGCAGGAGCTTTTGAGCGCTCGTACATGCACCTTGTAGGTGGATTCGAATTTTCCAGTTCTAGAAATCAATTGAAGGAATTTTCGACAGCTGTCAAAAAAATTCTGAAACTTAGGCGAAACTGCAGACTTCATGTTAGTGCTTCAGCTGATCAATTTTTTTTCGATAATTCGCTAGAACTTTCTACGGTATCTATGGTCTTGGTGATGCGATCTGGACAAAATTCTGCACGTAGTTTGAAAACATTATTCCTCAGCTAGGTGCAAAATTTCATCCCAATCAAATGGGTAGTTTCGAAATTATCAGGAACAGAATATTTTGAATGGCCATATTTACGGAACCCCTAGTCTAATTTTGCTCATTGATGAACGTGACCGTGAAATTCGCGATCCAAACCCACCCTGAAAATTTCGAGTTCCTAGGCCTTTCCGTTCAAAAGTTACAATTTTCTATGGTTTCTATGGTTCTGGTCATGCGATCTGGACAAAATATTGCTTTAATATATCATTCTCGATTGAAATATAAAATTTTATCTCGATCGAATCCGTAGTTTCGAAATTATCGAGAAACCAAAATTTCAAACGACCGTATTTACGTATTTTACGACCTAGTATAATTCTGCTCATTGATGAACGTGAACGCGACATTTCAGGTCCACACCTATCCTGAAAATTTCAAGTCCAAAGGGCTTTCCATTCGAAAGTTATGATTTTCTATGGTTTCTATGGTTCTGGTCATGTGAACTGGAGAAGTGTAGCTTGAATATATCATTCTCCAATAGTATACAAAATTTCGTCACGATCAAATCTGTAGTTTTGAAATTATCAAGAAAACCAAATTTCAAACAACCATATTTACGGAACCCCTAGTATAATTTTGCTCATAGAGGAAAGTGATCACTACAATCGAGATGCACACCTATCCTGCAAATTTCAAGTCCCTAGGCGTTTCCGTTCAGAAGTTACAATTTTCTATGGTTTCTATGGTTCTGGTCATGCGATCTGGACAAAATTCAACATGTGGCTTGAACACTTCATTCTTCATTTGAGTGCAAAGTTTCACCTTGATCGAATCTGTAGTTTCGAAGTAATCAGGAGAACAAAATTTTGAACGGCCATATTTACGGAACCCCTGGTGGAATTCTGTCCATTAACGAACTCAACCGAGGCATTTGGGATCTGAACCTACACTGAAAATTTCAAGTCTCTAGGTTGATCCGTTCGAGAGTTATCGTGCTTACGGCCGGACGGACGGACGGACGGACAGACTCGAATTTTCCGACGGATTCGTCATCAGTGAGTCGAACATAGTCGATTGAGACCATTTTCGGCTCAAAATTCGAAAAATACAGACATCGTGACGAAATGATATAGCCCTCGTGTAAGTACTACGAGCGCTCAAAAAAGAGAAGGTCTTCTCCTCCGATTGTTACAGTGCTTACGGCTGATCGGGCGGATATAATTGAATTCGACCACGGATTCTTCATCAGTCAGTCTATCTACAACCTAGTCGCGTATGACCATTTTCACCAGTGAATTCCAGAATTGCAGACATTTTGACGTAACGATTGAGTTCTTTTTCCCTGAAAGTGCGTAATTCAATAACCCAACCCATTATTACGGAATTTCATTTTTCAAATTTGAAAGAATATCAATCAATTAATACGTATTACGTTATGGTATTGACATAACTATTCAAACTTTAGCTTCCATTGCGTAAATGAATCTGCAATCGATTCATTCTCAATGCACTCAATGTCGAATTTAAAATTCATCAATAAACTACATATTTAATGATGATTCCAAAATACTATAAACCACTGGGTTTTGCATAAAAATACTACCTCTTTCATGAAATGAGATAACCTTGATCTAAGACGAGCGCACCAAAATAAGAAGTGATTTTCCATTCTAAAATTGAAGGTTATTTATTCATTTATTAAAAAAAATAATTTTCAACCAGTCTAATCAGTCTGAGGAGTAAACATCACCACTTTCCATGAAATTTGCTGAAATGTGACGCTTCCTTCTTAACTTCATGATTAGTTACCGACGCGACGTATCAAACTCAATCAACTAGGACGCACCGAATTTAGCATTCACTGCTTGGATTCAATTATCTTTTACAGTGACCATAATGATAGGTACAACATGACAACATTGCAGGATGCTACCTTGGTTGGAAATTTAGTATACGGAAGCCGATCTACACCATTACAGGAAAAATATTATATGGATGCCAACTAAACCGTTATATGTACGGAAGTCATTTTATGCCGAAAAAAAAACGTCAAATATACACGAAATATACACGCGGATGCAGGCCTATACCCTTTTCGAACGGGTGCCACTTAGAACGGCAGATGTATATATATAGATATAAATGTATAGTGGTTGACTAGAATAACGGTGGGTTTTTTCATGAAAAATTCTCAGAGGGATACTCTGTGGAGTATAAGTTTCATCATCGGATTCAATCTAGAAAAAAATAGGAACAAAAAAAAAATTGGAAAATGCGCCTTAAGTTCACTTTTTATAAATCAAATTTATCCGTCTATCTTTTGAAGCTGCGAATTTGTCTATTATGTCATCGAAAAATTGACCATCATTCTCGCTGATGGCGACTAACAACTCCTTTTCTATTGACATCATTGCGAGAGCAGAGAGCCGATCTTGGGATATCGTATTCCGTAAGTATGTTTTGACGCGTTTCAAACATGAAAAATCTCTTTCAGTTTGAACACTGGTGATTGTGATAGTTACGATAAGTGTGGCAAGCTTATACACCTCCGAAAATACTGAAACCATACCCTGATTATTTATCAATTTGAGAGTGCCGTAAATATCTTCTTTGTTTGGAATTGTTCATCTCTATAAATTATACCTAATTCGTTTTTCAGCCGGTCCTCATCGAAAACGTCTCGATAATTTTCTGTCAATGAATTCATCAATGTAGAAGGAAACTCTGAGGAAAATAATTGATATTTTGACCTGTCAAGTAATTCTAAAAATCTAACCTTACTCAGATCCTCAAACCTAATTTTTATTTGATTAATGATACAGTCCAAAATTTCATAAAATAAACGTTCATATTTTTCAAATAGCTCCGATTCGTTCAAATTATATTTTTTTCGGTCGAAAGGTAATCCTGTAAGTGACTTAGATTTTTCAAATATCAATTTCACGGAATTTTCATTACGCTTTTCTTGTAATATCTCAAGGCAATATTTATTTGGGATGTACATAATTCAATATTCAAACTTCTCCACTGCAGCATTTGGAACAGAATGTCAGTTATCAAAAATATTTCTTTATACGCATAAGTAAGGAAACAAAACTCGAAATCCGATAGATCATTCAAATATCCCTTAGACATATTAATTGAAACGGAATCTGAATCCTTGTTTTCGATTATATCTTGAAAAACTAAGGTTAAGCCTTGCCAACTATTCGCAACAAAGAATAAAATTTTTGACCGTGAATACCACCTTGTATCATTGGCTTGTGGTATCCGTTTTTTCAAAATTCGGTCCAAGATTGATGTTCGCTTGTGGGATTTATGAAAAAATGTGGACAAACCCTTCAAACTAGCAAAATATATGCGGCTTACTTGATATAGTTTGAACCCTGTTGTAAAATTAGATTCAACCGATGAGCAGCGCAATGTATAAAGTGCTTGAGGAGCAGCTGATCTGACTAGAGTTTGTAATCCTGTCAAATGTCCAGCCATAACTGAAGCTCCATCATAGCATTGGGCGATCAATTTTGTTTGAGGGTTAAATGGTTCCAAAACTTTCATAAGTAGCTCAAATATTGCATTTGCCCTCGTATCTTCACTTAAGTCGTAGAATCCTAGGAACCGTTCCCTAATTTCAGCTGTTTTATCCACGTACCTTAGAGTTATACAGCATTGAGCTTTAGCTACTATATCGGTAGTATCGTCCATGATAACAAGAAAGAATTTCGCGTCTAATATTTCATTTTTGATAATATTTTTCATATAATCCTCTATACAAAAAATCAGCTCATTTTGAATAGTTTTCGACTGCCCGGTAAAAACATGTTTTTCTTTCAAATGGTTTTCTAATTCGTTATTGCGCTTGATAAGACAGTGAAATATTTCTTTGAAGTTTCCTCTATTCATAGATGCTTCAGATTCATCGTGTCCCCTGAAAGCGAGTTCTTGTTTACCCAGGATTAAAGTAGTATTAATCAAGTAAGTCATAAGTAATCGATTTTTCCTGACATCTTCATTGTACAAAACTTTGGTTTTCAACCAAGGCATCTGCGATTGTGGTACGGTTTTGCGAAATTCGTACGAATCCTAATAAATTTTGAATATGATCTTTGGAGGATTCATGCATCTTAACGGACCTTGAAAAATTTTTAAAGTCTGAATACCCCCCAGAAGTCCAAATATTCTTTGTTTTACCCAATAATAAACAAGGCCAACAGTATAAACGCTGCTTGAAAATACTTCCACAAATCCAGGTTTGTGTATTATACCACGATACCTGAAAAGTGCGTGTATATTGTCGGCCGTCTTTTTTATCTTTTGTAAGATCTGTGGGGTTGGTCTGCCAAACAGGATAATTTCCCGCTTTTCATCTTCACGTCGCCTTGAAAAAGGCGTTTCCATGAGGGACATTGTCGAATCATGCACTGGATTCATACCGGTAACCAAAAAGTTACACGAATACGAACACACTCAATTTAATCACAACGAAAGTTGTATCAGATTATTCAAGGAAATAATATAATAATCTAACGATCAGAAAAACTGTTACTCAAAGGAGCATGTGCGAAGGAGGTAGCAGGTGGACCAGAAGTTTCATAAAATAAACAAATAGGGTGATTGGGATCAGCGACATCGCCGACATCGGATCTTCTCGGCAACACGCAATATTACGAAAAACCCCGAGAGGCGATGAATGATTCGCCTCAAAGATCCGAAAGATAGCGAAACGGCTCTACGTTCGCACTAGTTCGCAGTCGTTCGGATTAACCGAATTAATCCGAATTAACATGGGACGGAGGCGACGAGCTTCTCGCCTCTACGGCACTTCACGCCCTTAGGAGGCCGTGGGGGATTGGCGCGGAATGAAAGTATTGTTGATTTTGATGAATATTTCAATATTTTGGTGATTATTCTCTATTTTTTTCAAATTTCTCTGAGACTGAGGAAAATGATAAAATAATAGGTGAGGCGCCGCCTCAGTTGCCTCACCCGACGAGTCGCCACTGAACGTAACTTAAAACGCATTCTCTACTTACCACACGTCATAATTTGGTGTACCTATGGTCAAAATCACAGAATATTTCTGTAACTGTCTAATATTTTATTTTTCCAAGTTGAACGGTAATCCAACACCGTAAGAATTTCATAATAATTACGTTTACGTTAGAGTTTGACTCCACGGCAGTGCTTTTCATAAAATTTTTCGAAACATTTTTTGATATATAAGATCCTTCCGACCAAGTCTCACATTCTTCTGCTTTTGAAATTAGATTCGTTAATAGTCACCTTAAAGGAACTATATTTATTCGGCATTTTCAACTTAAGCGCCTCACATTCGGCTTCAGGAAATCTATTCCTCATCATGAAAGAAAGTACCAGCTGCAATTCGCGACAAAAATAGAGACATCTTTGTCTCCACTGCCTTTATGGAACTATCCTTAGAAACACCGATTATACTCCACTGTTTACTTCGATATCTATTGTTTATTATTTTCCCAGAATGTTTAGCCTTCTGTACGTCAGCTTTGTCGGTACAAACACTTAAAGCTTTAAGGACGCATAGAATCAGATAGACAGATCTCCGCCTACCGTTTGAATTCGTAAATGGCACGTTAGGATACTGAAAAATAAGACCCCCCAGCGGTCGTTGAGTGACCCACAACCCCCGGTGTTTTTTACAAGAAGAAACGGGCTTTCCAACGATGTCCAAACAATCCCTCTAGCCCATCTTGAAGTATTTTAAAATAATGTTCGGAAATGGCCAAAATCGATGAAACCATAAAAGGAGTCTTCAAGAAATGGTATGCAAATTTTTCCATTTCCATCTTGTGGAATGAATCAAGTTGGAATCGAATCTCGAAGAACAATTGGTTCAGATAGGCTATATGGCTTTTTCACACTTTTCACCATTTTTGCAAGATATGCTTTTGAATATGGTACTTTACGTAAAAAAAAGGTAGAAATGTCAAATATCGCAATATAAACACGCCCAGTAGGCGTCTCCTTCATTTGCAGCTTTCGATTTGGCTATCTGAGCAACACCAGTGCACGAAATATGACATTCGCGCATTCGATTTACTTCGAAAACTTGCTCGAAAAAACAAAATCGAGCCCTCCATTGTACGAAATATAAATTCGCGCATTCGATTTGCTTCGAAAAGAAATAACAAAACCGAGCCCTCCGGTGCACGAAAACCCAAATCGAAAACACCTATAATAATATTCCATCCGCCAGTGACAGTGGCAAATGACAGTACAGAAAGTCAAACTTATGAAAGGAGTGATATTTACCTTTATTCGAAGTATATTAATAATATATGTTCGAATTTAATTGTAATAGATCGCTAATAGGTCAATTCATCGATCATACCTCAACAATTGCAAAGACTTTTCGAACAAAATTGTACCTCGATAATATATGACATCGTGTTGGTTACTTCGAAGGTATTCGAGAGAAATAAATTGTCCAGTATGGTCATAATAATATACAGATTCTCACTACCTATATATTATTGTATGTAATATATTCTTAATTGAGAAAAACCAGGAATGGCAATTAGAGGAAATTTCAGAGGTGGAATTAATGAAAGTTCAAGTATATCTATAGTACCAGGCAGGTAGCAAGGCAGAATGTCCTATGAAGAGGTGGTTTTGGTGGAGGTTATAGAGGAAGTTTTCACAGAGGAAAAAACAATTTCAATAGTGCACTGGAGAATGAGATGACATGTCTCTTTTTTTTTCACAAGTTGAAACTCATCGAATGGTACGAATGAAAATATATGTTCTGTTGTAGACTGCAGAGTTTAGGTAAAAACACAGGGAAATCTGGAATTACAGACAGATACCAGAAGAACGGTGACAATCAAAGCTGTATGGAAAATATAATTCATAAATTAATGTCTGTTGGAAAATTAAAACAAAATGATCTACATTATTTAGCTATGCAAAAGTTGGCATAATGGAATGGAGAATGGTGCAGGGAAAATTGTATATTGTCAAATTGAAATTAAATAGAAAAACCTAAGCATGTTTGACCAGTTCCCCGCACTAGGCTTGTGAAGTAGACCCCGGAGATGTTTGGTATAACGAGGAACTTTATTTGGAAAAAATTTAGACATTTGAATGTACTGCATATAATTTAATCTTGCGAGGAATGAGAAAGTCAAAATTAGATCCTAGATCAGAGAAGATGATGATGGTTAAGTATGCCGATAATGGATATAGGTTATGGAACGAACAAGAAGGAAAGAAGATTGTACATGGAAGAAAAAAGAAAAAGAGAGGAAATAAACAACAAGATTATACTCATGACTAACGAGAATGACAAAAATGAACCGGAAAAGATACGAGCAGAGGAAGAAAATGAGAGGAAATAGAGACACCGAAATATATGGAGAACAATAGAACAAGAAGATGATGACATGAATTTCTTTGCAGCACTTGAACCTCAAAATTTGTTCGCTGAAGTCCTATTCAGGAGCAATTGAGTAAGGTAATGGATGGAAAAGTGTAATTAAGGAAGAGTTAATTGCTTTGGAAGAAAATAAAACCTGAAAGCCACCAAAAAATTCAGAAATAACTGACTCGAAGTGGTGTATGTTAAGTGGGAAATTAGTGGAAGGCAAGTGAAAAAGAAGGCAAGGTATTACTTGAAGAAATACTGAAAATGAATTAATATTTAGGTTAGGTTAGCTTAAGTTAGGACAGTGTTGAGACAATTCTCAAAATAAATCAATATTCAGGTTGGGTTAGGTTGGCTGGAGTTTGGACAGTGTGGAGACAATTCTCAAAATGAATCAATATTCAGGTTGGGTTAGGTTGGCTGGAGTTTGGACAGTGTTGAGACAATTCTCGAAATAAATCAATATTTAGGTTAGGTTGGGTTAGGTTAGCTTAAGTTAGGACAGTGTTGAAACAATTCTCAAAATGAATCAATATTTAGGTTGGGTTATGTTGGCTGGAGTTAGGACAGTGTTGAGACAATTCTCAAAATGAATCAATATTCAGGTTGGGTTAGGTTGGCTGGAGTTTGGACAGTGTTGAAACAATTCTCGAAATAAATCAATATTTAGGTTAGGTTGGGTTAGGTTAGCTCAAGTTAGGACAGTGTTGAAACAATTCACAAAATGAATCAATATTTAGGTTGGCTGGAGTCAGGACAGTGTTGAGACAATTCTCAAAATGAATCAATATTTAGGTTGGGTTAGGTTGGCTGGAGTTGGGACAGTGTTGAAACAAATCTCAAAAAAAATTGATATTTAGGTTAGGTTGGATCTGATCTGACAGTGTTGAAACAATTCTTGAAATTAATTATCATTTAGGTTAGGTTAGCTTAAGTTATGGAAGTGTTGAAAATAATTCTTGAAATGAATTAATAAATAGGTTGGGTTAAGCAAGATTGAGTAGGGACCGTGTTAAATACAATTTTAATATTGAATTCATGAATACACAATATTGCATGAACCACGCGAACGCGGATATAGAAAAAGAACGGAATAGCGATTGGGACCGTTAAAATACGATGTTTTTTTTTCCCTCGAAATCAAATAAAATCATATCTATCTTCAATTGTTTTCTAAATAACCGATGAATCGGCAAACCTTTCATTTCAAATCTTAAAAAAATTAATATAATTTCCCCATGTTTAATTTCATTGTTTTCGTTAACAAAATATATTTATTTATCAAGAAATGGGTGTATCTGTATCAACATCACAAAATGAAAGTTAACCTATTTTAATTTTCCTCATTATGTCACCTTCATAATACTATCTCTTCAAATAAAATATAACAATATCCCAACAAATATGATCAACTTCCATAATAGAAATTGAAAATTAATAATACTCTCAATGTGATCCTATTATTACCCTTTCTGTGGATTTATTTTGAAGATCTACTCATTATGAGGATCTGCCTGTTCGTGGATCTACTTTTTATGTTGATCTACCTGTTTGTGGATCTATTTATCATGTGGATCTACTGGTTTACTAGTCAGTTGTAAAAATTTTATTTGGTTTCGTTCTCTTCTCCTTTCTCTGGTTAACCAGTTTCCATTCATCAATCACCTCTCTCTCTCTCTCTTACCAGCACATTTCCACTCTCACATGTCGGCGAATTCATATCAGAAATATTATGCTTATCATTAATCAATACATTCGTATTCACCAATGGATCTTTCAAATATTCTCTTTTTGAAGAATTTGGTAAAACCATAATATCATGAGAATTCGTTTCCTTCTTTTCAAGAAACCGTTCCAAGAGTGATACATGTTTTAGTAAAATGCATATTTTATCATTCAATTTGTTGGAATATAATATACAGGGTGTCTACTTTTAAAAGGGCAAAACTTCAAGGGAAGATCATACATGAGATTTGCAACAAAAAATGTCATATAACACATGGTCGAAATATTGACGGTTATTCTACAATTTAACATTTATACTTCAGTTATCCATAGAGCCTCATCAGATTTGACCACATATTTGAAAACAGAATTAAATTTTCTAAAAGATAAGAATTTTTGTCTGCCAAAAAAATTGTTATTGCGGGCGTGGAAAGGAGATGAATGTCACCATTTTGAAGTAAAAAAAACCAGTCATATTTTTCCAATGGTTTTATCGATGAAAAATCATTAATAATGGACATGTTTTCTTTTCAGCAAAAACTACCCCATTTAGTGTGCTTTCGAATGACATATCAACTTTTGTGTTTGCAGGTTGTCTTCTGCCCTCATATCGTGACTAACAAGATAACAACGAATAAGTCGAAATATTCCAAACCTAAATTTTCCCTTTTTTGAAGCTCTTTATGATCATGAATTAATCTGTCGATTCAAAATAATTTGAAGGAATGAACCAAATTTCAATCATACAGATTTTATAAAAACATGTGAAGAAAACAGACTACTACTACTTGTAACAAATGTTCAAAATGTCCACCGCCTTGTTCAATACCTTTCACATATCGTTTTCGCACTGAATCTACAACCCTGCGAATTTCTCGACGTTTCTGACGCATTTCTGCTCAACACAAATTTGTTTTTTCGATCAGATCCTATCGAGAATTTGATAACCTTTTTCTTTCAAGGTGTTCCAGACATGAACATCCAAAGGCCTATGGTCGGGACACCTTGGTGGCAATGTTACCGGACCGTACCTTACAATCCATTGCACAGATTGCACTCCAAAATATTGATTCATTAAGTCCCGTACATTCCGGCTTCTATGAGCTGGGCAGCCATCCATTTGAAACCAGACATTTGGTCTGTTAGCCAGGTCCAATATGTCCATTAAGCTGCTTTGGATTTATGTAATGAATTCTTCAGCGTTGAGCCGATCAGGAAGTATGACTGGTCAGAAAAGTTCACCTCTCATGAATCCCAAAGCCGGAACTTGCGGGACTTAATAAATGAATATTTAGGGGTGCAATGGATTGGGAGGTACGACCTGGTAAGATGGCCACCGACCTTACGACTTCGGATTGTTATGCCTGGAACACCTTGAAAGAAAAAGTATATCAAATTTGCGTTCAGACTCGAGAGGATCTGATCGAAAGAATAAATTTGCACAATACGCAGAAATGCGTCAGAAACGTTGTGAACTTCGAAGGTTTGTAGATTCAGTGCAAAAACGATGTGTAAAAGGTATTGAACAAGGCGGTGGACATTTTGAACAACTGTTTTAAGTAGTATAGTAGATAAATTCATGATTTCCATGAAAATAACTACAATATTCAATCATAAAGAGCTTCAAAATAGAGCAAATTTAGGTTCGGAATATTTCGACTTATTCGTTGTTATCTAGTTAGCCATGATATTAAGGCAGAAGACAAGCAGCAAGTACAAAAGTTGATATGTTATTCGAAAGCAAACTGAATGGGGTAGTTTTTGCTGAAAAGAAAACATGTCGCTAATCAATGATTTTCCACCGATAAAACCATTGGAAGAATATGACTGGTTTTGTTCACTTCAGAATCGTGACATTAATCTCCTTACCACGCCCGAAATAAGAATTCTTTTGCCAGACAGAAATTCTTATCTTGTAGAAAATTTAACGCTGTTTCCAAATATTTGGTCAAATCTGATAGGGCTCTAAGGATAACTGAAGTATAATTGATTTTACGGAAAAATTTGAAATATTTCGTGAAATCAAGAAATGTTAAATTGAAGAAAAACCGCCAACATTTCGACCATGTGTTATATGACATTTTTTGTTGCAAATCTTATGTGTGATCTTCCCTTGAAGTTTGGCCCTTTTAAAAGTAGACACCCTGTATATTGCTTGTCTATCTGAAGGTTTCAATTACAGTCACAAAACATAAAACTTACACAGAATATCCAATTGGGGCATCCAAGAACTCACATAAACAGTTTTTGGCACAATCAAGTCTTTTGGAATTGAATGGTTGTTGGCTTTCCACAAGACTTTCTGATCGAGTTGTTCGAGAAGACTGAGAATATATTGGAGTTTATCTGTTGGTAATGATTCCGATCCAATGATGGAACCAAATGAAAAATATACGAATTTTTCGTTTCCTACGATATCTGCTATATCCTGCAAAAATAAAAATTTTAGGATACGAGTAATTCAATTCCCGTTTTCGAAGAATCCTACTGTACCATCAAAATCTTACTAATATTCTAGTTGTTCAATACCCCTTCAGTGGTCTCTCTAAAAATTAACGTATTTTTTTTCACTCAGGGGGAATGTTCAAGGACGAACTATCTACGATAGATAGAACAGTATAAGACCTCGTGTAAAGCACGACTTACTCTAGCTAAACCTAACCTGCTGTTTTAGATTCCGGGCATTTATTGCCTATTAACCTTTCGACTCTTTTTGTTTGTATCTCTTTCACGATCTTTGTCTTGTGATTTTTGTACTACCTAGGTCTTTCATAGGGGAGTCTCTCCTTCTTGGCATTCGAAATAGAGTTTACTCAATTTCTGTTTCTACGTAGTTGATCTCCGGGTCTTTTGTGATAAGTGCACATCTTTTGCAGGGATGTAATAAACTAGTCATTCAGCTCATAATTTCGATGTTTACTTGCTTTATCATATATCTTCTCGGTCTTCTTTTCTTTTAGGAAATCTGTGACAGTTTCCCATTCTAAGTCCCTGTGGATTTGTTGGTTTCTTAGGAACTACGGCATATTCAGTGCTGCTCTAAGCAGTTTATTTTCGGTTGCTTGAATCTTCTTCATATGGCTATTGGCTGCATGGCCCCATTCAACCGAACCATCTGTTAGTTGAGGTCTTGCAATTGACTTGATCATTCGTAGTTTCGTGCTTCTACTTGTCTGGTGGAAGATAATGTGTAATATATTTTGTCCTCCTGGTAGTTTCTTATTATCTTACACGTTGTGGTAGTGTAGCCTATCATCATCACCTTGTAGGCAAGTCCTTCGTGCCAAACTCGGCCAAACGCTCTCTCGACATCTTAAAGCACCAATCCTTTGGCTTTTTGAGCGCTCGTACTACTTACACGAGGGCTATATCATTTCGTCACGATGTTTGTATCTTTCGAATTTTGAGCCGAAAATAGTCTCAAACGACTATGTTCGACTCACTGATGACGAATCCGTCAAAAAATTCGAGTCTGTCCGTCCGGCCGTAAGACCGATAACTCTCGAACGGAACAACCTAGAGACTTGAAATTTTTAGTGTGTGTTCAGTTTCCGAATGCCTCGGTTGAGTTCGTTAATGGGCCAAATTTCACCAGGGGTTCCGTAAATATGGCCATTCAAAGTTTTGTTTTCCTGATTACTTGGAAACTACAGATTTGATCGAGATGAAATTTTGGTCTCAAATAGAAAATGAGGTGTTCAAGATACATGTGAAATTTTGTCTAGATCGCATGACCAGAACCATAGAAACCATAGAAATTGTAACTTTTGAACGGAAATGCCTAGGGACTTGAAATTTTCAGGATAGGTATGGATCTCGAATGTCGTGATCACGTTTATCTATGAGCTAAATTATACTAGAGGTTCCGAAAATATGGTCGCTTGAAATTTAGTTTTTTTGATAATTTCAAAACTACAGTTTCGATCGTGACGAAATTTTTTATACTAATGGAGAATGATATATTCAAGCTACATTTCTCCAGATCGCATGACCAGAACCATAGAAACCATAGAAAATCATAACTTTCGAACGGAAAGGCCTAGGCACTTGAAATTTTCAGGTGTGGATCGCGAATGTCGCGGCCACGTTCATCAATGAGCAGAATTATACTAGGGGTTCCGTAAATACGGTCGTTCGAAATTTTGTTTTCTCGATCATTTCAAAACTACAGATTCGATCATGACGAAATTTTGTATACTAATGGAGAATGATATATTCGAACTACATTCCTCCAGATCGCATGACCAGAACCATAGAAAACATAGAAAATTATAACTTCCGAAGGGAAAGGCCTAGGAACTTGAAATTTTCAGGGTAGATTTGGATCGCGAATGTCGCGGTCACGTCCATCAATGAGCAGAATTATACTAGGGGTTCTGTAAATGTGGCCGTTCAAAATATTTCTTTCCTGATCATTTCGAAACTACTGATTGGATTGGAATGAGCAGATACAACTAGCTGAAGAATAATGTATTCAAACTATGTGCGAAATTTTGTCCAGATCGCATCACCGAGACCATAGATAATGTAGAAAATTCTAGCGAATTATCAAAAAAAATTGGTCAGCTGAAGCACTGACATGGAGTCTGGAGTTCCGCCTCAGTTTGAGAATTTTTTTGACAGCTGTCGAAAATTCCTTCAATTAATTTCTAAAACTGGAAAATGCGAATCTACCTACAAGGTGGATGTTCGAGCGCTCAAAAGCTCCTGACTTCACGGCAGTGCTTTTCGTAATTTTTTATTTTCAAATCCTGCAGTGACATTCACCGATCCTGAATCCAAATTTTTCCGATGTTATCCGATTCAGAGCTTCTGTTTCTCCATTGAGTCTTCTTGCATTGACAATCTACTACAACTATTTTTCCAAGTGCTGGCAGAAGACTTATCGGCCTGTAATTTTGTGGGTATTTTTCATCCTTTCCTGGCTTATTGAACACAATTACTTGTGCTGTTTTCCATATTTTTGGATAGTATTCTGTTCTCATCACTGCGTTTGCTATATTGGTCAGCGCTGCTATCCCTTCTCTGGGCATTTTCCGTAACATAAAGTTTGTTACTTTGTCTTTCCCTGGAGCTTTCCTATTTTTTAATTTCTTGATCGTTTCTTCAATCCCCGTTGGTGATGTTGGGTTTGGGATGGTATCGCCTTCCGGAGGTTTCAACATTTCGTTCGACTTCTTCTAAGCCTCCATTGTCATCGTTTACTCTGTAGTTGATTCTGACTTCTCTTTCTATTGCGTCTACCAGTGCTTCGGCTTCTTCAAGCTATGAGTAATCCTCCAAAATTGGCTCCGTCTGGAGGAGGGATTCCGGTTTTCTCGTGCCGTAAGCACTTATGCATGTTTCATGCTGAGTGGTCTATGGTGTTCAGCTCTCTAACCCTCTGGTTCCATCCGTCTGTTCTCAGTTCTCTCAGTTTTCATTTTGACTAGGAGCGCAGACAATGCGGCCTGAGAGGGAGTTCCACCTGTCGAATATAATGTTGGTCAGAAAATTCTGCCTGTGTATCGTGCGATGGTTTTCGTGTAAAGTTTCAGTTTATGACCTTGAAGGTTGTTGGTATTGAGAGTATGAAGGTGCTGGAGGTCAATCCATGCAGGTTGTTTGTCGAAAATTATTTCAGATCTACGGCCTCGTAGGCCGTTTATGTTCCATTAGTTGTTTTCATTTCCACCAGTCACTAGCTTCATTAATTGGGTTCAGTGGGTTAACGGTACTTTTTGTCCTTTTCTATTCTAAGGATTCTAGGTGAAGGTATCTAGATTCTCAGTGAATTCCAGTCCTTTCTTATTGTTCCCTTCTTTCCTCTTTTGGTTGCTCTTCTTGAATTTTCCATTCTTCTGGGCTACTTTCTTCTTTCTTCTATTCTTGTTTTTTTCGCTGTCTTCTTTTTGGTCAACATTTTCCACTCTCTACATCCTTTGTAGCTGACTGGCTGACCTGCTTTTTCTGTGGTCGTCGGGGGATTTATGTTCAACACGAATGCTGTCCCGCCGTCGCTCTCTGGTACCTAATGCCTTTCACATGCATTTCTCTCGAGTCTCGAGTTTTGTGTCTAGTCAGCAGTGCCTTTCAACGTCACTGGTAGGATTTTCACTTTCTTCTGCTCGGTTGAAGCAGGGAAATCAATTTCTTCTGCGGGTGCAGAAATAGGTTCTACTGGGCGCTTTCCTTTTTGTAATGCAGCAGTATACGACATCTTCGTAAGTGCTGCTCAATATTTTCCTTTTCGGGAGCTTATATGGGGAGCGACTGGGTTGACACTTTCTCTCCTGTCCCAGAGACAAGAGTTGATGAGAACAGAAATACTATTGGCGTTCTATCAGTCAATTCAGATCTCACCTGATCAGATCATATTGAAACTGTAGTTGGGAAGACGAATCAAATCACTTATCTCATCGGGAAATCGTTCAGGGGTTCTGTATACTTATAGTATCTACAGTTTTCTCTTTAAAACCTCCATCTGCCCGATAATCGCTGGCCATTAATCAGATTTGACAAGATGCCCTTGAATCGGTTCAACGACAAGCAACTCATTTACCAGACCCCAGATCATCTTATGAGGAAAGATTGGGGATATTTGGACTTTGCCAAGCGTCGTGAGCGGGGAGACCTCATATTTGCATACAGAGCTATGGCTGGTCATCTTGGTGAGAATTTCAGGAACATGTTCCAGTAGAACCTAAGAGGCCATCGTTTGAAACTATCGAAAGAGCCTTTTATAAGACCACGCTACGCCAGAAGTTTCTTTCCAATAAGACTTTTAACCGTTTGAATGGGCAACCATCTTCTGTTGTGAAAGTCCCTACGGTCAACAGTTTCAATAACAGATAAGATTCGTGTGTGCCCAACATCGCTAGTTTTTGGTTATTGTCACCTGTTTCCATTTTTGTTTCGAGTCGAAAGTTTTTGTTCCGTTATTCACATCAACATCATATTTAATTTCCTGGGTTTAAAGGTTTTCCATCAACCCTTCTCATTGTTTAAATAAATGGATCAATCGATAATCTTCTAAAAAATGTTTCATCATACCTTCGGTAATTGTTTCGGCTCGCTTATATGAATTCCTGCTACTTGAACAAAATTAGGCACAGTTGGTCGGGGATCATTCAAACTGAAGTGACTGTTCACCAGCATCAAGCTCGTATTCGAAACGATTTCATCTAGTGGGGGTAGATCTTCTCCGAAAAATTTTTTTGCCAGTTCTTCTTGATGTCTCAAATGAATTCTATGCCTGAAAATTAATTCAATGCTGAAATTTAAAGAGTTGAGCAATGAGTTAGGAATCATTCCTAGGCGCTCTATTGTAGAACATATACAGGGTGTTTCTAAATTGGAGGTACAAACGAAGAGGGGAGATTTCTTGGGTAATTTCATGAAACAAAAAATTCCATGAACATGGGATGGGTGTTAAAGTTTGAATTTTTTCTGAGTTTTTTTCTCATAGTTTCTACACATCACAAGACATTCAACTGAAATTTGGCACAGATATTAAAATGGCGAGTTTACACCATTTGACACGCCAATTTCGATAGCAAATCTACAGGGTGATATTTTTTCTGGAACGCTGTCCTCTGTTTTCCTCCAGAACTTTTTTTTGGTGAGCCACTGTTCATTTGAAAAAATGTAAAAATCAGCTTTGTTATACTGAACTTTATGGTCTCTTGTAGTTTTGTCGTATCTACTACCGACTTCGAGAAAAAAATTTCGAACGATTCTCTCGAAATCCTAAATTCAAATTGTCATAAAAATTCAGTTAGTAAGCTGTGGTGAATTGATTCATTGTTTGTTTTGACACATTGAATTAAACTTTCTCACTTGAATATCTTGTGAAGTGTAGATACTATGAGAAAAAAACTTCAACACCCTGTATCTCGAAAACGAAACGTTTGCGATCCCATGTTCATGGGACTTTTTTTCCTCAAAATTACCTTAGAAATCTCCCTTCTTCGTTTGTACCTTCAATTTAGGAATACCCTGTATAATATATTAATGATGTACCCAAAAATTCAAGGAATATATTAACCATTATATGCATAGAGATGCACACGGAGTAGCTGTCAGGCATCGAATCGCAGAGATCGTTTACCAGAGATTACCAGAAGCAGCTGACGTAATAAACTAGTGGTGCATTAAATGGAAAATTCAGATAGATGGACAAAAGTACCAAGCTGACGTGATCAAGACGATCGCAAGACCACAACTAATCTACGGGTCACTCCGGGGTCAGCAGCGAGGGGCTATGCTGTCAAAACCTTGTAACGTGTTAACAGTCCCTTCAGCCCTCTCCTTGAGGCGCCACTGACTTTAAACTGCAGTGTCCTTCAGCGCAAGTCGTTGCGCGTGATTCCAAATTGCAACTTTGCGTTTCGCCCTTTTGAGATCTGAAATTGATTCGATAATATCGATTCTCGCATTGAAGTGAACAGTGGAGTTGTCACTTTCAATCATTGAATCCATCCAAATTTGCCTCGGCGTGAAATTCTCTCAAGTCTTCCCTATTTCTAACTAGGATATTTTCTGGAATAATTCACAGAGACTGTAGATATTCTTGTGTACGTTTTTTATTTTAGGTTAGATCCATGGCTTACCTCAAGTAGAACCTCTGCCTAATAGTTGAATATTTATTATTTCAAAGCTTCCTTCAGGTTACAATTTATCTTTTCTATGAATTTTGGTTCCTTTCATGACGTATTTAGACCTGAAGGAGTGCTTGGGAAACTGTAAATTTCTCTAATGAATTTAAAACCATTCATAGTTCTTCCCCTGGGATTAGAGAAGTTCTTTCATCTGGGATCAGAAGAGTTCTTCCCCTGGGATTAGAGAAGTTCTTTCATCTGGGATCAGAAGAGTTCTTCCCCTGGGATTAGAAAAGTTCTTCTCCTGGGATTAGAAAGCTCTTCCTCTGAGATTGAGACAGTTGGCACCGCTTCTTCAAGACTTCCAATCATTGAATTTTTCAGAGAGGGAGACATTCCCTGGAATTGGATTGTTGGAAAACTGTACCGTATCTGCAAATCACTGGTTCTGGATGTTTCACACCCTTGGAGCTGGACATATTTTAAGCATTGAAAGATGATATTTAATGGAGGAAATACCATCACTCTGATCAGATATGGGAGAAATGATTGAGCTAAGTAACAACATTGTATAAATTCATTTGTTCCGAGGTCGATCTCAACTTGTTGTAAACAATTGTAGATTAGAATTTTTATTATAATTGTAAAACCTGAAGGGAGTCATTAATTCTATCAGGAGCCTTGAGATTAAGATTTTATTGCTCGTTAAGGTTGATGTCTTTCGTAACGAAAGGGGTCAGCACAAAGGTAAATAACCATTACGTAACAAGCGTTACGGAATAGAGCGTTAAAGAATGCTCGCTACGAGCGCTCGTACTAGTTACACGAGGGCTATATCATTTCGTCACGATGTCTGTATTTTTCGAATTTTGAGCCGAAAATGGTCTCAATCGATTATGTTCGACTCACTGTTGACGAATCCGTCGGGAAATTCTAGTCTGTCCGTCCGGCCGTCCGGCCGTCAGCACGATAACTCTCGAACGGATCAACCTAGAGACTTGAAATTTTCAGTGTGGGTTCAGTTCCCGAACGCCTCGGTTAAGTTCGTTAAAGGGCCAAATTCCACAAGGGGTTCCGTGAATATGGCCGTTCAAAGTTTCCCTGATTACTTGAAAACTACAGATTTGATCGAGATGAAATTTTGCACTCAAATGGAAAATGAGGTGTTCAAGCTACATGTGGAATTTTGTGTAGATCGCATGACCAGAACCATAGAAACCATAGAACATTGTAACTTTTGAACGGAAACGCCTAGGGACTTGAAATTTTCAGGATAGGTGTGGATCTCGAATGTCGTGATCACGTTCATCTATGAGCAACATTATTCTAGGGGTTCCGAAAATATGGTCGTTTGAAATTTAGTTTTCTTGATAATTTCGAAACTACAGATTCGATCGTGACGAAATTTTGTATACTGATGGGGAATGATATATTCAAGCTACATTTCTCCAGATCACATGACCAGAACCATAGAAACCATAGAAAATCATAACTTTCGAACGGAAAGGCCTAGGGACTTGAAATTTTCAGGATAGGTGTGGATCTGAAATGTCGCGTTCACGTTTATCAATGAACAGAATTATACTAGGGGTTCCATAAATACGGTCGTTTGAAATTTTGGTTTCTCGATAATTTCGAAACAGCGGATTCGATCGAGATGAAATTTTGTATTTTAATCGAGAATGATATATTAAAACAATATTTTGTCCAGAACGCATGACCAGAACCATAGAAACCATAGAAAATTGTAACTTTTGAACGAGAAGGCCTAGGAACTTGAAATTCTCAGGGTGGGTTTGGATCGCGAATATCGCGGTCACGTTCATCTATGAGCAAAATTAGATTAGGGGTTCCGTAAATATGGCCGTTCAAAATATTTTTCTGCTGATGGTTCCGAAAATACTGAGCGGATTGGGATGAAATTTTGCACCTAGCTGAGTAATAATGTATTCAAACTACGTGCAAAATTTTGTCCAGATCGCACCACCAAGACCATAGATACCGTAGAAAATTGATCAGCTGAAGCACTGACATGAAGTCTGGAGTTTCCCCTGACTTTCAGAATTTTTTTGACAGCTGTCGAAAATTCCTCCAATTGATTTCTGAAACTGGAAAATGCGAATCTACCTACGAGGTGCATGTACGAGCGCTCAAAAGCTCCTGTCTTCACGGCAGTGCTTTTCGTAATTTTTTTTACTGAATTTAAACGTGTACCTACCTATCCGATATAAGGTTTCAGTTTGCTTCTAAATTCAGGTCAGAGGTGCTGCAACTTGAGAACTGGAGCTGATAGAAAGAAACGGTTCCAATTTTTCAGCTGGTGAAAAATGTTTAACAACAGTTTCTAGCACCAAATAAAAAAAAATACGTAAAACTTGAAGGAAGTTTTTTTTATTCACGTACGATAACACTTATTAGAATTTGTTGAAACCAGTATTTGTTACACTGGCACACAAATTACAACAGTAGATTCCATGCAATCGCTTGAAGAACACTTTTTCTATAAACAATTGCTTGAAATTGGGTTGTGTAACGAAAATACACTCACGAACATTATTTATCAAATTTTATCCATCTTATGAAACTCACCTGTATTTAGCGTAAACCAAAGTCATTGTGTTCACAAGTCTCTCGTAAAGTGTCATATCTTTACCGAATTCTCCAAAATACGTCGGAATATAAGAGGGATGGTCAGGATTTCCGATACGATGAGATCCCCATGGCAGATCTATACTTGAGGTCAATGCTACCACTGGTGCTTTGAAAATGTGGGAAAACCCGAAGAAGCAATCGACCACAAATATTTCGAGAAGAAGAAGGTCGTAATGAGTTCTGGATTGTTTCAGGTTTTCCAAAACGTCAGTACCGAAACTCTTTTCACATACAAAATTGCCATTGCCTTCCTCTGTGAACATCAAATCTATCATTCCAACAACTGAAATGGCACGAAGGTCGGTGACAGATAATGGTGAATTCAATAGGTTTATACCCGGGATTTGATAGTGTCGAATCCTGAAAATTTGCTGAATAAAGAAAGGAAACTAGAAAGAAACTATTCGTCGATATGGAACTGAACTGAATTTCAGAATAGTCACTTGTAAAATGTACAATCAAGACAGCGTCAGATGAATTCAAAGAATAATAACTTGTATTTTTTAAAAGCATCATTTAAATGTACGAATAGTTATCTATTTGTATATCAGAAGGCGTCAATTGAATTTCAGAATACCTACTTGGTTTGAGGAAGAGCCAATTGAATTTCAGAATAGGTATTCATAAATATCTCAGAAATTTTCGCATTTTCCAGAAGTCGAAATGATTCTTTTTAAACTCGAATGAAGTTTCATGAAATTTGAATAAAATCAATAAGCGCATTTAGAAACTCAGTTGATGCTTCTTGATTACAAACAACTACTCCGAAATTCAAATGACGCTCTCTGAAATAAGGATTTTTGAATTAAATTGACCCATTTAGAAATACTAGCGGCTATATTGAAATTCAATTGACGCTTTCTGCAGAAATATGACGATTTCGAAATGCAAATCGTCGCCTTCAGGAGAAAATTGCGTAACTCCATGTTACAAAATTTTACAGGAGAAACAAAAAACACTTTAAACGTCAGAATGCGACCTGTCAGTATAACTGATTTAGAATGGGAAATAGGGGAGTTACTCACGCATTTTTCCCAAACGTGGTAGGAGATACGTAGATTTCATTTTCTTAAATTTATATATACCCGATCATTTTAAGAGTTTGTTAATTTGCAAGCATATTAGTAACTATGTTGGCCAACAGATTTCACCAAAATACCATTTCTTGAAAAATGTGGAGTTACGTAGTTTTCTCCGGAACACGACGAAATGACGCTTTCTGAAATACAAGTAACTATTCTAAAATTGCATTGATGTTTGCTCTATACAACAGACTATATTGAAATTTAATTGACGCTTTCCGAAATACAAGTGACAATTCTAAAATTGAATACCTACAAGCTTGCTAAATACACCTATTCAGAAATTCAATTGACTATTTCTGAATGACAAGAGAGAATAATTCTCAAATACAATTGAGGTTTCCGTAATACAAGCGGATATTCTGAAATTCAGTTGATTCGCTTTCTGAAATACAACTGGACGTTGTAATTTCGCAGAGCAATATTCATTTGATCAGAGTTACCTGGGTATTTTTTCTTCTTCTGGAAAGATAGTATATACATCTATATCATGGCCGTTCGCAGCTAAAGCTTTCAATATAGTTTTTGTCATCACATAATGGCTTCTAACAGGTACAGGAAAAATAGCTAAAATATTCGCACTGCCAACAACAGTACAGGACGTCGCTGTCCAAAAGATGAACCAATTCCATATTTTCATCATTCCCCGTGTTTTAAAATCTTCTTTTTGATACTAGAAAAATATATCGAAATTTAATAAACAATTTGGAAATTCTACTATTTTCGATTTCTGGCTTTCAATTGAAATTTAGATTGAAACAATAGATTCTGAACCAATTTAAAACCATTCCAGTATTTTTATGGCTCTCAACTTTTTCTGAATCAGTTCAGAACTCATTTTTACCGCAATGAGTCCAAAACAGAAAGAGAACTCCAACAAGAAAGACATCCCAAGTATTTTGTTCCGACATTTTCTTGTATTTGATTATCTATGTTCTCTATAAAAACGATGTGAATAATACAATTTTTAATAACAACGGGCTGGAATTGCAAACTTGAAAAAATGGTCTATACAGGGTGTTCTTTAAGGTAAGGCTTATTTTTTGACATGTACTAAAACACATCAAAGGGGACCATTTCGCCAGAAAGTGATCAAATATTCAATTTGAAAAAAGTGCAAAAAGACCACTCTGGATCGTGTTATCTCTCTTTCAGAAGATCTGCCATGAATCACGGTGCCATATGCATTCCAGGAAGTGATGGATTTTATCGCAAAAATTGGTATATTCTCTTTCAACTTTTTTTAGGAGATTTTTCCTGAACGGTATAATTCTTGAAGTTCAAACTGAGGAGGGGAAGAATAACTTATTGGAAAGGTCCTAGAAAAAAATTAGGACGTTCACAAACTCACCGATTAAATTGTTCGTAATGACCAGCATTCGTTTAATGTGCACAAAATCTTGCTCTGCGTATTTGCGCATTATTACATGCAGCAACTATCACATCATTTTGCTCACGAATAGTGTCACAAGCATTTTCAATGCGTTGTTTTAGTTCTTCAACACTATTCAGCTCACCGTTACTGTACACTATTGTTTTCAAATGACCCCAGAAGGAAAAATCACAGGGGTTGAGACCTGGGGAGCGTGCATACTCACTAACTTCGCGAAATTCAGAAGTCACAAAAATCATCTCTGTAATATGATTTCCCATAAACTGAAAGCATTCAATAAACACATTCAGATCTGAATACGTACCTAGGTCAGGTCCGTGTCAGTAATTTCTCAGATTCACGGGTAACTTTGATTTCAAAATACTCGGCCCTGGTGAATATTTTATATAAAGGATTTTTGGAATTTGATTTATTTTGAAAAAAAGCCTCACCTTTGAAAACACTCTGTATTCTTCGAGCTCGATTAGCTCATATTGCCTGGATGGAATAGGTTTGATGTCCTGTAGGACAAAAATCTCATCAAGGAAAAAAGTATTATTTTTTTTTTGGGGGCATGGGTTGAAATGATATTGAGTTTAGACTTACACATGAATAGTTCATTTTCAATTTCAGTTTCCGCTGTCCTTGAACAACATAACAAGAAAAGAGTTGAATTTTTCAGATTATGTTCGAGGTCTGACTGCGCCGGTTGAGTTCTTAAATCTTCGAAATCCACCGAAGGGTTTCCCAGATATGGCCATCGGAATTTTTTTTTGTATAATTCCAAAAATACCGATCCGATTAAATTGAAACCTTGTAGTTGTAAGATAACGACATGAATGTTCATGTGAAATTTCGTGAGGATTGTATCACTAGAAGAATTTGAAGAAATTTTTTTTTAAACTTCGGTATCTTGGAAACTACTTGCCATATCCTGCTGAAAAATATATTTTTATTCTATCGTCTAGTTATGCGATCTGAAGTTCCACATGAACCTTCGTGTTGTTCTTACAACTAATTACAAAGTTTCAATTCAATCAGATAGGTATTTTTCGAATTATTGAGAAAAAAGAATCAGATGGCTGTAGCAACTAGCCAGAGGTAATAAAGTGTGGCATTGAGGGAAATAAAATAGCCGATGAACTTGCGAAAAAAGCATCAAGGTTCACACCTGCTGAACCTGAGCCCTTCTGTGGGCTTGGAAGCGAGCAATATAAGGCAGCGGCCTAACAAAGGGAGATGGATAATTGAATAACCCTCAGGAGGAACACTCCAGGAACACTCCTGGATTTGCTCCAGCAAAAAAATTTGTCGTGCTTTCACCACTATACAAGAAAGCTCCCGAAGCTGCCACAGGCTGAGCTTTCGGTAATGGTGGAACTGCTGACGGGTCACGGTCGGTGCAAATACTTTTGTACCTCATAGGAAAGTCGACAGATGAGATTTGCAGGCTCTGCGGATTAGAAGCAGAAACAGCTGAACACATGGTTTGCAAATGTCCAAAGTTGGCTTGCCTAAGAACCATTCATATGGGGAAGCCAATCCTGGATACTCGCGAGGTAAAATCCAAGGCATCGAAGGAGGTTTTCATCAACACCATTGACAGCCTCATTGGGCATGAGCTTGTATGAATGAGTATGGTAGGGAAAAGATGACCCAGAGTGCGTGGAAGGCTAACCCAGCCACAACGACCACGGTTCAAATAATAATAATATGTATAATGAAAAAGTTTCACGCCTATAAAGGGTAGGCCAACTAATTAAAATAATGAATGGACTGGTGGAAATCCAAATTGAGAAGTGAACTGAAAGAAAAAGAAAAATACGTAGAAATCTATATTTTTGAAAAAACTCATGGAAAGAGGTAGACATTTCTCCGTCAGATGTCGCGGCTCTTTACATTGTATCGTTACGCGTCTTCTTGCTGGTAATATGAGTCCTGCATTTCATGTTGGTCATCATCGTCGACTGAGTTATGGGGTACTGATGACGGCTAGCAATCCAGAAACTCTTGTCGATCGATGATGACACGTTCCATTCAGTTCGCTTCTTAATTTGGATTTCCACCAGTCCATTCATTGAAATAATAATATCAACGGAACCCTTTGGCGGATTATGCACTGTTAGTTATTTCCAATTCACTATCCTATTCCGATTATTTTTAATTCCTCCTTCACTGTCATTCGATTATCTGAAGAAATTTTTTTTTCTATTTCTTGGTTTTATCCACAATCGAAATTCGAACCCAATATTAAGTCTTTAATTTAATAGGCCATTTTTTTTTAGTTAATGGACGTTTGAAATGAAATGCAGTAATTATGAACCCTAAGTTTATGCGATTTTTCCTGCTCGTTTATTTTTGTTATTTTGTATATAAATTCTGTGGTAACGTATTTCGATTCTTTCGTGATAAATAGGTTTGAATGAGAGACCTTTTTATCTTTTCCGCCTTGTTCTTCATATGTTATGCAAAACTGTGGCTGTTGTGATATTTTTTCAAACACCATTGCATGAGTAGGCTATCTGTGAATACATAATCTGGGTTCGTCCTGTCTTCCCGTATTCCATTGTTGAAATAAATGAAATAACAATAAGAAAATAATATCTTCCTCTGTGCAAACCATTTTGATTCCTATCACAATGTAGAAAAGTCCCAAATAGTGGTGTCGTATGGTATATTTTTTAAATAAGGAGAAAAATAATTATTCTGAAAATTCAATGATAAACAAAGTTGAAGAAGAAAAAATAATCCTCTAAAATCTGTACGTAACTTCACTTGGAGAGCGTTCTAACAGAATAGAATCATAACCAAATAATTTGAAGATTTTTTCCACAAGCAATAATAACGATGATAATGGGTGGGTAGTTCAAAATGAATATCTATACATCCTCTTATTCATTCCCAGTTCAGGAGTTCAAGGTTTGAAAGTTTCTGACATACCTTTCATTACTTTTTGTATTTTCCTCACTGTCGATCTATTCGAACAATTAACGGTAACTTATCTTAGCCACGCTCACGTATCGTCTGTTTTCGTTGGATTTTCAAGGATGAATTGATTACTGAAAATATTTGAGTATTATTACATAATTCGAACTGGGGGGGAGGCATTGACTATAAATAAGTTTGAGATAAAACATAAATCTATAGAGCTGAGTCAATATGGGCTCGAATGAACATGATCTAGGTGGTGTAAGTTGAATTTACTTCTTCGAAATTTTTGGTTCATTATCTTCCGTCCGCGTCCGCGAAATTTGCTAGAGCTTTTTCGGAAACCATTTCATGAAATCTGGTGCAAAAATCAGTTGCCATCTGGTATTGATCCTCCTAGCTCAAGAATCCAATCCACGAATTTGAAAGGCAAAAAATTGAGGAATTAAATTAAAAAAAATCATTGCGGCTTATCTATAGGTACCTATACAGGGTGTCTTACTTTTCGAAAGTCCAAACTTCAGGGGAAGATCATACATGTGATTGGCAAAGAAAATAACCTATAAAACATGGTAAAATTTTGACGGTTATTCTTCACTTTAACATTTCTCTTCGTTTTTCCATAAAATCAATTATACTTCTGTTATCCTTGGAGCCTCATGAAATTGTATCACATATCTGAAAACGGCAGTAAATCTTCTACAAGCTAAGAATTTTTGTGTGCCAAAATATTCTATTGTGGGCGTGGTGAGGAGATGAATATCACGATTCTGAAGTGAACAAAACCAGTCATATTTTTCCAATGGTTTTACCGATGAAAAATTATCAATTATCGACATGTTTTCTTTACAGGAAAAAAAAAAAACATTTAGTGTGTTTTCGAATGACATATCAACTTTTCTGCTTGCTGCTTGCCTTCTGCCCTAATATCATGGATAACAACGAAAAAGTCGAAATATTCCAAACCTCTATTTGCTCTATTTTGAAGCTCCATTTTGATTGAATATTGTAGTAATTGTCACGGAAATCACGAATTTATCTGTCGAATTAAAATAATTTGAACGAATAAACTGACTTTCAATAATACAGATTTTATGAAAAAATGTGAACAAAACAGACTACTACTACTTATAACAATTTTTCGAAATGTCCAATATGTTCCATACATTTCACACATCGTTTTCGCATTGAATCTACAACCCTGCAAATTTCACAACGTCCCTGACGTATTTCTGCACAACACAAATTTATCCTGACCTTACGCCTTTTTTTATGTCTAGAACACCTTGAAAGAAAAAGAATACAGAATTCGCGTTCAGAAGTAGTAGTAGTCTGCTTGGTTCACATTTTTGAGCGCTCGTTCTACTTACACGAGGGCTATATCATTTCGTCACGATGTCTGTATTTTTCGAATTTTGAGCCGAAAATGGTCTCAATCGACTATGTTCGACTCACTGATGAAGAATCCGTCGAAAAATTCGAGTCGGTTCGTCCGTCCGTCCGTATACACAATAACTCTCGAACGGAATGTTCTAGAAACTTGAAATTTTCAGGGTAGGTTCGAATCTCGAATGCCGCGGTGGAGTTCGTTATTGGGCAAAATTCACCAAGGAGTTCCTTAAATATGGCCGCTCGAAATGTTGTTTTCCTGATTACTTTGAAACTACAGATTCGATCGAGGTGAAATTACGTGTTAAAGCTACATGCAAAATTTGGTCCAGCTCGCATGACCAGAACCATAGAAACCATAGAAAATTATAACTTTGTAATGGAAAGGCCTAGGGACTTGAAATTTTTAGGATAGGTTTGAATCTTTAATATTGCGGTCACTTTCATCGACGATCAGAATTAGACTAGAGGTTCCGTAAATATGGCCGTTTGAAATTCAGTTTTCTTGCTAATTTCAAAACTATGGATTTGATCGTGACGAAATTCTGTATTCATATTGAGAATGATATATTGGAGCTGAATTTTTTCAGATCGCATGATCAGAACCATAGAAACCATAGAAAATCATAACTTCCGAACGGAAAGGCCTAGCACTTGAAATTTTCAGGATAGGTTCGGATCGCGAATTTCGGGGTCACTTTCATCAATGAGGAAAATTAGACTATGGGTTCCGTAAATATAGCCTTTCAAACAATTTTTTTCCGTATAATTTCGAAACAACTTATTGGATTGCAATGAAATTCCAAACATAGATGAAGAATAATGTATTCAAACTACTTGAGAAATTTTGTCCAGATCGCATCACCGAGACCATACATACCGTAAAAATTGGTCACCTAAAGCACTGACGTGAAGTCTTGATTTTCGCCTTTGTTTGAAATTTTCTTTGACAGCTGTCAAAATCTTTCCAATTGTTTTCTAAAACTGGAGAATGCGAATCTAGCTAAAATGTGGATGTACGAGCGCTCAAAAGCTCCAGACTTCACGGCAGTGCTTTTCGTATGTTTCTTTCATAAAATCTGTATTATTAAAATTAAGTGTATTCGTTTGAATCATCATTTGATTTGAGACTTCGTGTGAAGCACGGAGCTACTCCAACTGAACCTAACCTGCTGTATTAGATTTCGGGCATTTATTGCCTATAAACCTTTTGACTCTTCTTGTTTGTATCTCTTTCACGATCTTTGTCGTGTGATAATTGTGTTATTTATGAATTCCATAAGAGACCCTTTTCTTCTTGATATTTCAAATTGAGTTTACTCAATTTCTGTTTTCACCGAGGTTTCTACGTAGTTGATCTAGGGGTTTTTTGTGATAGGTTGAAATCCTATGGAGCTTTCCTATTTGCAATTTCTTGATGATTTCTTTAATCTCCGTTGGTGTTGTTGGGTTTGAGATGGTATCGCCCTCCGGAGGTTCAAACATCAATTCTTCATTTCCTTCGACTTCTTCTTCTAAGTCTTCATTGTCATCTTTTCCTTTGTATTTGATTCTGGCTTCTCTTTCTATGGCGTCGACCAGTGATTCGGCTTTTTCAAGCTCTGATTAGGCCATCCCATTTGCTCTGTGTAAAGGAGGAATTTCGGTTTTCTCGCGTCGTAAGCACTTTTGCATCTTTTGTGTGAGTGGTCTATGATGTTCAGTTCTCTAACCTTTTGGTTCCATCTGTCTGTTCTCAGTTCTCCCAGTGCATTTTTCAGAACTTTTCTGTGTTTATTCAGCTTTTTCTTATCTTCTTCTCTATGTCAAGTTCTGTAGTTCTTCCTAAGTTTTCTATTCCCCTTAAGAAGCTCTTTTATTGTTTTAGGGTTTCACCATATAGATTCCCCGGCCTGATGGCATTTCAATTCTTTTGGAACTTTCCTCGTAGGCTTCTTTTATTCGGGTTTCTTATTTTTCAACTGCATCTTCTAGATCTGCAGGAGTTTTTATATGTGGAATTTCAGTAATTTTCTCATGGAGTATTTCACTGTACTTTTGCCAGTCAGTGAAGTCTTTAGTTTGAAGTTCTTCTGTTATCGGGCTGTGTCACAGTCTTTGTTCTATTAGGTTGTGTTCTGATGTGCCATCTTTTATGGTATCAAGTGTGAACTGTTGGGTAATGTCCTTCATATGACGATATCTAATAGGTCTGGTAGCCCTGCCAAAAATGTCTCAAAGAAACTGTTGGGTAATGTCCTTCATATGACGATATCTAATAGATCTGGTAGCCCTGCCAAAAATGTCTCATAGAAACTGATAGAAAATTGTCTAAGAGAACTTATGAGATCCCAATTGGATAGTGAAACCGCAAATCCGTATAGAACCGTATACGATATTCATAAGTATTTAATGGAGATTACAGATACATATTGCTTCAGTTTCTAATGGCATTCCCTAACGTGATTCCTATCCGTTTCTATCAGCGATTCCTGGGATGAATGCTTTATGTTTCTATAAGGACATGCAGTTTGAAAATAAATAAGAATGTATTAGATTCCATAGTAGTTACTTATGAGGGTCTATGGTTTTCAATTGTGGTTCTCACATATAACACTTATCTGTTCCCTGTGGAAATTCCCAGAATGATTGCTATATGGTTTGTATGTGTTTAAACACATACAAATGAAAATGTGAAGAATATAAAAAATAAGTACATTCTACATAAAAATTCACCAAAACTACTCAGTGATTTTTATCGAAATGAAACAGTTTTGAGAGTTTGATATACCTATTATTCAGAAACAAAAGGATCTTGAAAAGTATAAACTGAAAAATTTGAGTTCAAAATCCCTACAGTGTCTTTTAATTGCTGCTATCTAATTTATTCAATAATATAATAATACTTCAGCTATTTTCCTCAATTTTGGATTGCTGCTTTGTTCCTCTGATATTTGATCCTCCGACGCCTTCCTACTTGACTTTGTCCCTAAGAAAATATATCATTAAGTCACGTGCCCCCGTGACCGGAACGGAAATTTTTTCATAAAAATGAACCTGACGAAATTTTTCATCGATTACCCCTTTCAACAAAATATAAGATTTACGCCCTTGCTACCACTGCCTAATACAAACTCTTATACTCTGTTTTCATGTTTTCCTATCGAAACTTATGAATTCTCAGTTATTCTGAGCCATATAAAGGCTTACAGAAACCGCTTGAAATTAGATAAGGAATCCCTGATCAAAACCATCAAATCCTGAACCCACTGTCTCCCAAAGATACTCAATAAGATTTCAATTGTGAATTCCCACTCATTTCTGATACGTTCTCAAGCTTATGACTGAGCATATAATATCGTTATAATTGAAAGTGGAAAACCTCATCGAATCTCATAGACTGCTTTAAGCACCTCTGCCTGATACAAACTTGTATACTATGTATTCGGATATGCTTATAAAAAGTTTATGTGTCTCGGATAACGTCCACATAGATTACAGACTCTCCTCAGAGATCCTTATAAACTCCCATAAATTGTCTATATTGTTTCATGAGATTTCATGTGGCATTTTTGGCAGGTAGGCTATTATTTCTGGGCAGGAATATCAGGTCCTAATACTATGGCATTCAGTTTTCCGGCATACTTCTTAAGCTTCTTTCCATTTCGGTTTTCTGTTCTGCTGTTCCATTCTCTTGATTTGAAATTCATATTACTAATTATGATGTTCGGGTGGTTTCCTTCAAGCATCCTTTTCAGATCTTCTTCATTAAGATCATTTTATAGGCTGACGTAATTTTCATTTGTCCTCGATTTGTAATATAATCGAAACAGCTTCTATTTGCCCATTATTTAGTACATCGTAAAAATAGTGGCCCTCTTATACAATTTCTTTATATTCCATGGTTGGGAAATGAAATTTCTTTTTCTTGTACATAGTCTCGTCTCTTGAATGGCTATAATATTCGGTTTTTTCTCGGATATTATATCTTCTTTTTCAGATCTACGGGCTCGTAGACCGTTTGTGTTCCATGGACTATCTATAAGTTGTTTTTATTTCCGTTCAAATAACATGTAGTGAAACTAAAGAAAAAGAAATTGTTCAAGATAACATAATAAGCAAGCCAACAAATCAATGCATTTAACCCCACATTTGAAACCATGCATACATTTGTGCTACAAAACTACCCACTTTCCCTATTCAAATTCCTGATGGGGTTGCAACCCGCTCCAGGGAGTTGCTAGTAGAAACAAGCTTTGTATCCCAGATCATGTCCCCCTGTCATAAAAAATCGACCTGTCTGAGTGTTTTTACAAATTCTGATTCGTTGTTGGGTTATTGAGGGTGGACACTTTTAAATGAGACACCCTGTAGGTACGAATTTGCGATAAAATCCATTTATTTACTTGCTAGAATACATATGGCACTGTGATTTATGGCAGATCTTATAAGAGAAAGATAGCACGATCCAGAGTGGTCTTAAGATATTTATACCCAAGATTTTTTGCACTTTTTTCAAATTGAATATTTTCTACGATCAAATTCCGATCAAATATTTGACCTGTCCGTGCTGAAATGTCAAAACGACCATGGAGCCCTGAGGGTTTTGGTTTTGGAACATGCTTTGCGCAGACTTAAACAAATGATTAGCGTTGATCAACTTGCGAGAAACCGTATCCTAGAAGACCAAGGAAGATAATTATTATTTTAGATCAGTAGCAAGTCTTTCACAGGTTACTCTAATTGTTGTATGTTACTATTTGTCTCGATCAGACAGTTGCCATGCTTAACGTCAAAATAAGACATAGTTTCACGAGTTGAATTTCAAGACTGAATTAATGGAAAATTATGAAGAATTTGAGTTCAAAAGTAGCCAATGACTCTGAGAAGGGTGTCAGAATAAAAGAGAATATCATCAGAGCGAAAAATCCGCATATATCGCCAGAATATGCCAATCGAATAGAAAAAGATCAAATGTCTTATATCGACGAAGAAGCTGCGGAATGGTTGGATGAAGGTAAAATACCCGTAAACAAAGACTACTCGTTCGATTCTGAAGATCCAAGAAACGTGAAAATCCTCTATACTAGCAAAAAATTACACTGGACCGATGTTTTATCCAATATTATATTGATAACAGACGTCCATCTCTGGAGAATCTTGTTACTTGGCTCCATATACACCGATTATGTGGTGAAGATGTATCAGATATGCTTCATCAAGAGATACAGTCTCAACTCAGTTTTTTACATGGAAATCTTCACTGATCTGCTATTTTTATGGAATTACGTGTGTTTGGTAACCATTTTCTTCTGGAAGAGACCTCAACTGCTAGTTCGTCACAGAAGAAGTATATACAAACTGTTCTTCGATGGAATCCTCATTTTGCCATACCACATGTTCTACTACTGTGCGACGGGAGAAGAAAGGGTGTCTTCCATTTATGCCGGCTTGGCTTCGATCTCCTTTTTGAGGTTATATTACTTCGAGGAATATTTCAATGAGAACGCCAACGATGCGGGAGCGAAACATTGGAATTACTTCGTGGCAAAATACATCCTCTATCTGTTTTGGTTCACGCATACCATAGCGTGTACCTTATTTCTGCTAGCTTGTCCGTTCGAATGCGAACGTCCTACAGGTTGGGGATATGTCGTTAAAGATAAGAAACCAACATATGTCTGGTATATATACGCGTCCTACATGGCCTTCATGTGTTTGTCGAACAGTGGATTTGGCGAGTTCATTGCTACGAATCACTGGGAGAGGATAGTTATATGTGAGTGTTCATGTTTCATTTGAACTTAATATAAATTTTGAATTTTCATTTTGATGTCAGTATGGAAATGTCCAAATCGATACCGTTTCTTACTTCCACCCAAAAACGTACAAAACTCTAGCCGATGGCAATAAGATTTTCCACATCAATCTAAACTCAGTAGGCAGTTTTTGACTGCTCTCCAAAACTCACCAAATTGAGCCTTATTCAATATTCCCAATCGACTTAAAATTGTCAGCTTTAGCGACATATTATCGCAATAATGAATCGCGCTCTATAGTGGGGAAACGGTATTTGTGCTGGTGCACTCCTCAGTAGGGCTGATCCAGCAACTGTTACCTTAGACACCCCCACAAGGGAAGTGATACTCTCCTTTTTTGTTAAACGAGGAAAATCATCAAAAGATCCCCAGTTATACCGGGTAGTGTCAAGATATCTACTTCGCCCTTCCTGGAGATATGAAAGGTTCCAGGCAGAAGCCCATAAACCAGTTATTTCATGGTATGAGTGTCTTAATTGGAGCAAATTAAAAACTTTACGTTATACTTACATTTCGTTTAACGGTAGTTGGTTGCTGGGTCTTCTGCGGTAGATTGCCATCCTTTCTGCATTCTATGTGAGGTCGTAGTCCACTAGTCTTCAGAGTTCCTCACCTGGGTACTGGCTTGATTTTTGAGCGCTCGTACTACTTACACGAGGGCTATATCATTTCGTCACGATGTCTGTATTATTCGAATTTTGAGCCGAAAATGGTCTCAATCGACTATGTTCGACTCACTGATGACGAATCCGTCGGAAAATTCGAGTCTGTCCGTCCGGCCGTAAGCACGATAACTCTCGAACGGAACAACCTAGAGACTTGAAATTTTCAGTGTGGGTTCAGTTCCCGAATGGCTCGGTTAAGTTCGTTAATGGGCCAAATTCCACCAGGGGTTCCGTAAATATGGCCGTTCAAAGTTTTGTTTCCCTGATTACTTGAAAACTACAAATTTGATCGAGATGAAATTTTGCACTCAAATGGAAAATGAGGTGTTTAAGCTACATGTGAAATTTTGTTCAGATCGCATGACCAGAACCATAGAAACCATAGAAAATTGTAACTTTTGAACGGAAACGCCTAGGGACTTGAAATTTTCAGGATAGGTGTGGATCTTGAATGTCGTTATCACGTTCATCTATGAGCAACATTATACAAGGGGTTCCGTAAATACGGTCGTTTGAAATTTTGTTTTCTCGATTAATTTGAAACTACGGATTCGATCGAGATGAAATTTAGTATTTTAATCGAGAATGATATATTGAAGCAATATTTTGTCCAGATCGCATGACCAGAACCATAGAAACCATAGAAAATTGTAACTTTTGAACGGAAAGGCCTAGGAACTTGAAATTCTCAGGGTGGGTTTGGATCGCAAATTTCACGGTCACGTTCATCAATGAGCAAAATTAGACTAGGGGTTCCGTAAATATAGCCGTTCAAAATATTTTTTTCCTGATAGTTTCGAAACTACTGATCGGATTGGAATGAAATTATGCACCTAGCTCAGGAATAATGTATTCAAGCTACTTGCAAAATTGTGTCCAGATCGCATAACCAGAACCATAGAAAATTGTAACTTTTGAACGGAAACGCCTAGGGACTTGAAATTTTCAAGATAGGTGTGGATCTCGAATATCGCTATCACTTTCATCAATGAGCAAAATTACACTAGGGGTTCCGTAAATATAACCGTTCAAATGGTTTCTTTCCTGCTAATTGCACATAGATGAAGAATAATGTATTCAAACTACTTGCAGATTGCATTATCAAGACCATAGATCCGTAGAAAATTCTAGCCAAACATTATTTGTGTTGACTTATTTAAATATATGTACCTAATTTTATTTATTTATTTATTTAAAGAGGAAAAAGGGTTTTTTCAAAAACCTATATTATTAACCATGTTGCCGAACAAATTGCACTAAAATACCAATTCCTGAAAAATATGGAGTTACGTAGTTTTCTCCAGAACATGGGGACATGAAGCATTGTCGTGAAGTTTGGAGTTTTGCCTTAGTTTGAAATTTTGTTGAAACAGTTCTCGTTCGAATCGGCCACCAGCCGCCGATGTCCCGAATTTCGACACACAAGGATAATATCAGGACTATGCGCAGAGTCCAGCAAGACTCCAACACAGAGAAATCATGGTCCTAAATATCCTAAAAAACGCTGTAAATGACTCTTGCAAACAAATGGAATCTGAAGTGATTGCACACATCGATATCTAGTATACAAGTTCTCAACTGATGACCTATTCTCTCATAAATATATAATTGTCTTATGTTCATTTTGTTGCATTCACTGAACAATAATTCAGTTCTATATGTTCTATCAACCCTCATGATAATCTTCGAAATATACCTCTGAATGATCTACAAACCCTCCAGAGCATTATCATATAAACTATTAATTCCAGTTATTATTATGACTAGCATAGGGATTATTGAAAGAAATGAAAGTATCTATTTTCTACAACATTGGTTTTATTGTTAAACAAAATATATCAATAATACATTACAAATTAACAGAATTTAAATTACGCATTCCTAAACAAAATTGTTTGCGTGAATCTTTGCTTCAAAATACCAAAGCAATGTTCCACAGGAACTTAAAGATTTGTTGAAATTTTTGTGTGCACGATTCAAATGCCCATTGTCTCGATAAGGTGTTATGAGAAATGGTAAACAAGGATAAGCACTATCCCCTAACACATATTCTCCTGGATGACATAAATTCTCTATTAAATCCTTTGTAGGAGAGTTTGTTAAAACTCGTGCATCATGCACTGATCCTGGCCAGCCAACCACAACATCCACAAACTTTCTTCTTTCATCAACAAGTCCTTGCAGCTTAAGTGAGAAGAATCTCTTTCTGTTTATATATGCGTCTGAATCATTTTTTGGTCTATCAATTCTTATATCAGTTGCATCTATCGAAGCAATAACACCCGGAAAATTTTTTTCCTTAAATAAAATTCTTTCGTTTGCTGCTTTCTCTCAAAATTTGGAGATCGAATAACTGATGCGCCCATGGATACCAAAAAGTCAGTTACTCTACTTATGAGGTCGTAAAGACCAGCTAAACTGAGATCTAAACGATCTGCCACATCTCTATAAGATGCTGTTTGATGGCCAGCGAACCACAAAAACACCAATATATGTTTTTCTGGAGTAAAAGCTTCCATTCCACCATGTCCCAATAGTGTCTGGAAAATATTAGAATTCTGAAACCTTAGAACAAGATCTCGAAACATTCCCTTCTGTATTCGAAAATGCATGGTGAATTGGTCATCCGAATATTGAGGAACAATTTTCTCTATATAATTATCAATTTTGGGAATATGTTCTGCTTGAACTAAATCAACAACATGTTGCAGAAGATGAGCACCGAGTTCTGTAAAACAAATTAAAAAAATTTATGTATGAAGGCAAATAAGAATTATATTCCTACCTTGCTCCTCTTCCATATCCCCAAACTGGAAAAATGGTAAAACATCTTCTTCATCTGAAGAAGAATCAACTAAATCCGTAATCGTGTTCATCTTGAAATTAAATTCTACCACATTTACAATTTTATATTCCATGTTAATGATCTTATATAGTTTAATTGAGTTTAACGGAATAATTTTGAAATTATCTGTTCCCAACCGTTCGTGTCACAGAACACTTTTTGACAGTTCCACGAGTTTTGGAACCAAGTTCCCCCTGAACCCAGAATAACAAGGGAACAGCGACGCGAACAAACCTAATGTATTTTCATTGACACTTCATAGAACACAGAACAATACAACCATTAAATTAGGCTTAGTGTATATCATTAGTTTTTTATTTAGTTTAGTGGTCAGTTGTAGGTGTTATTGGTAAGTCGCTAATATGTATTTATTTTTGAGCGCTCGTACTACTTACACGAGGGCTATATCATTTCGTCACGATGTCTGTATTTTTCGAATTTTGAGCCGAAAATGGTCTCAATCGACTATGTTCGACTCACTGATGACGAATCCGTCGGAAAATTCGAGTCTGTCCGTCCGGCCGTCCGGCCGTCCGGCCGTCCGTCCGGCCGTCAGCACGATAACTCTCGAACGGATCAACCTAGAGACTTGAAATTTTCAGTGTAGTTTCAGATCCCAAATGCCGCGGTCAAGTTCGTTAATGGGCAGAATTCCACCAGGGGTTCCGTAAATATGGCCGTTCAAAATTTTGTTCTCCTGATTACTTCGAAACTACAGATTCGATCGAGATGAAACTTTGCACTCAAATGGAGAATGAGGTGTTTGAGCTACATGTGAAATTTTGTCCAGATCGCATGACCAGAACCATAGAAACCATAGAAAATTATAACTTTTTTCAGGATAGGTGTGGATCTGGAATGTCGTGATTACGTTCATCTATGAGCAAAATTATACAAGGTGTTCCGTAAATATGGTAGTTTGAAATTTAGTTTTCTTGATAATTTCAAAACTACAGATTCGATCGTGACGAAATTTTGTATACTTATGGAGAATGATATATTCAAGCTACATTTCTCCAGATCACATGACTCGGACCATAGAAAATCATAACTTTCGAACGGAAAAGCCTAGGGACTTGACATTTTCAGGATAGGTGTGGATCTCGATTGTCGTGATCACTTTCATCTATGAGCAAAATTATACTAGGGGTTCGGTAAATACGGTCGTTTGAAATGTTGGTTTCTCGATAATTTCGAAACTACGGATTCGATCGAGATGAAATTTTGTATTTCAATCGAGAATGATATATTAAAACAATATTTTGTCCAGATCTCATGACCAGAACCATAGAAACCATAGAAAATTGTAATTTTCGAACGGAAAGGCCTAGGAACTTGAAATTCTCAGGGTGGGTTTGGATCGCGAATATCGCGGTCATGTTCATCAATGAGCAAAATTAGACTAGGGGTTCAGTAAATATGGCCGTTCAAAATATTTTTTTGCTGATAGTTCCGATAATACTGAGCGGATTGGGATAAAATTCTGCACCTTGCTGAGTAATAATGTATTCAAACTACGTGCAAAATTTTGTCCAGATCGCACCACCAAGACCATAGATACCGTAGAAAATTCTAGCGAATTATCGAAAAAAAATTGATCAGCTGAAGCACTGACATGAATTCTGGAGTTTCGCCCAAGTTTCAGAATTTTTTTGACAGCTGTCGAAAATTCCTTCAATTGATTTCTGAAACTGGAAAATGCGAATCTACCTACAAGGTGCATGTACGAGCGCTCAAAAGCTCCTGCCTTCACGGCAGTGCTTTTCGTAATTTTTCAAATATATTCTCTGCTTTTCTTCTCATGAAAGTTGTGATTGGCCGCCATTTTGAGTTTCTGTGTATTTGTCAGTTTCTGACAAACCAGAGAGTGCAGCGAATAAATTCATCTTCCGTTGACTGAATCCTCTTGATATAGCTTTTAGAAGCATAGCCCTACGCTGCTGGCCTGTAGGTTGGTTGTGGTCTTGCGATCGTCTTTATTATCACCAGCTTCGTATTTCTATCCATAAAGCTTTTTCCGTCTATCAATGGATATAGTCTGCTCATTGCGGAGTTCGTTTTCCAACAGCAAATTCGATATGACCTCTCCATGTGAGTCCTTCATCTAAAATAACACAGAAATATTTGGCCTCATTCTGCCATTCTTCCATCTGTTGATAGTTTTTTATGGATTTCCAAACGTCTCTGCTGCAAGAGAATGGCTTTTGTCGATTTATCTTTTCCAATTCAATGCACCATCCGTTTATTTCTCAGCTACTTCTTGTACTCTCCGGTACATGACATCTGTGTTTCGATGCCAGCGGCTATTCCTGTATCGTCTTCATAAAGGAATAATATATTTCTTGGATTTTTGAGTAGGTATATTAAAATATATATGTTATACAGTAGAGAGCCTCGAACTGATCCCTGGAACAACCCCGTTTCCAAGTATCTGATTTGTGAGTGAAAGGTACTGGGAATGAGAGAATTGAAAATAAGGAAGCCTGGTCCTCTCTGATCCAGTACATCTTAACAGCGAACCTGCCTAGTAATGTTATGATTAAAAAATTACGAAAAGCACTGCCGTTAAGGCAGGAGCTTCTGAGCGCTCGTACATGCACCTTGTAGGTAGATTCGCATTTTCCAGTTTCAGAAATCAATTGAAGGAATTTTCGGCAGCTGTCAAGAAAATTCTGAAACTTAGGCGAAACTCCAGACTTCATGTCAGTGCTTCAGCTGATCAATTTTTTTTCGATAATTCGCTAGAATTTTCTACGGTATCTATGGTCTTGGTGGTGCGATCTGGACAAAATTTTGCACGTAGTTTGAATACATTATTACTCAGCTAGGTGCAGAATTTCATTTCAATCCGCTCAGTATTTTCGGAACTATCAGCAAAAAAATATTTTGAACGGCCATATTTACGGAACCCCTAGTCTAATTTTGCTCATTGATGAACGTGACCGCGATATTCGCGATCCAAACCCACTCTGAAATTTTCAAGTTCCTATGCCTTATTGTTCAAAAGTTACAATTTTCTATGGTTTCTATGGTTCTGGTCATGCGATCTGGACAAACTTTTGTTTAAATATATCATTGTCGATTATAATACAAAATTTCATCTCGATCGAATCCGTAGTTTCGAAATTATCGAGAACCCAACATGTCAAACGACATGTATTTACGGAACCCCTAGTATAATTCTGCTCATTGATAAACGTGAACGCGACATTCCAGATCCACACCTATCCTGAAAATTTCAAGTCCCTAGGCCTTTCCGTTCGAAAGTTATGATTTTCTAAGGTTTCTATGGTTCTGGTCATGTGATCTTGAGAAATGTAGCTTGAATATATCATTCTCCATTAGTATACAAAATTTCGTCACGATTGAATCTGTAGTTTTGAAACTATCAAGAAAACTAAATTTCAAACGACCTTATTTACGGAACCCCTAGTATAATTTTGTTCACAGATGAACGCGATCACGACATTCGAGATCCACACCTATCTTGGAAATTTCAAGTCCCTAGACGTTTCCGTTCAAAAGTTACAATTTTCTATGGTTTCTATGGTTCTGGTCATGCGATCTGACAAAATTCACAAGTAGCTTGAACACCTCATTCTCCATTGGAGTGCAAAATTTCATCTCAATCAAATCTGTAGTTTTCAAGTAATCAGGGGAACAAAACTTTGAACGGCCATATTTACGGAACCCCTCGTGGAATTTGGCCCATTAACGAACTTAACCGAGGCATTCGGGAACTGAACCCATACTGAAAATTTCAAGTCTCTAGGTTGTTCCGTTCCAGAGTTATCGTGCTTACGGCCGGACGGCTGGACGACCAGACGGACGGACAGACTCGAATTTTGCGACGGATTCGTCATCAGTGAGTCGAACATATTCGATTGAGACCATTTTCGGCTCAAAATTCGAAAAATTCAGACATCGTGACGAAATGATATAGCCCTCGTGTAAGTAGTACGAGCGCTCAAAAAGGCAAAATGGTGGTAGGGGCAACCACTGTATTTACACACCATAATCGTATAAATAGTCCTCACAACAAAGAACCTAACAAGACGGCGCCACAATAATTCAATTTGATTCAGTTTTAACATCGTAAATGCATTTTGGCACCTCATAAGAAGTTATCGATTTTTTCAAGGTGAATACCCTATCCACGAGTTAGCTGGTTCCCCTTTTGTCATGAGATTCTGCTCGGTATATGTTAATTCCATATTTAACCGTCAAAAACCGACATGATGAACCCTTTCGTTATTGAATCCAATATATCCAGTGTCATCTACGTAGGCTTTCGCACGTAAACTTCGGTGCAATGAAATCGGCCCACCTAAAATTTGACACAATTTCAAATAAGTGTTTATCGGAGACCTCTAGTCGGATTTTGATGATCTTTTTCCTTTCAATTGGATGTAAACAGTCGGTGATAATGTTGTGTTAAGATAATTTTGTTTGCAATTGAGTTTCAGCATATACGGGGTGCCGAATTAAAAAACAAAATTATTTCTTAACTTTGGCACACCTGTGGATCAAAGGAAACACAGCAACGAATGCCAAATGGAATCGGACTAATGTACCATCTGCTGTGGTCGTTTTGTTCTTTTAATCATGAATTTATCCCTATTATTGGGGAAATTAGAGTGTTTCAAACTCTGAACTGATGTCTTGGAAGCCCAGAAAACAATGCAAAGGAATAATACTTTCGACTTTGATTGCTTCTAGAATCTAGATCGAAGGAAAGTTTTGTTCAAAAAACTGTTCGAATTTATTGAGATATTTTTCATCTTCTCAAATCTGAAAGTTGTGTGCCTAATTGAAATTATAAAATAATTATTTTAATAGCGGGTGTGATCTCGTCTCGCCTTAATAACATCTCGCATATGATTTCACCATACTTCTAATTGAGTTCACTATTGTTTCTTGTGGGATGTTTCCTCACTCTTCCTCTTCTGCGACAAAAAGCTCCAGGATCGACGCTGGAAAAGAAACTCTGGTTCGTACTCTTCGTTTTAGTTCATCCCAGAAATTCTCAATGGGGTTTAGGTCAGGACTGCACGGTGGCCACTCCATAACTCGAAAATCGATACAAATTTCAAACGGCCATTTTTACGGAACCCCTGGTTGAATTTTGCCCAATAACGAACTTAGCCGCGTCATTTGAAATTCGAACCTACCCTGAAAGTTTCTAGATCAATCCGTTCGAGAGTTATCATGTATCCGACCGGACGGACGGACGAGTCAGCGAGTCGAACCTTTTCGATTGAGACCATTTTCAGCTCAAAATTCGAAAACTACAGACATCGTGACGAAATGATATAGCCCTCGTGTAAGTAGGAGGAGAGCTCAAAAAATGATGAGAAGCACCGCCGTGAAGTCAGGAGCTTTTGAGCGCTCGTTCATTTCCCTTATTATTATTATTATTATTAAATGAATGACAAGAGCTGAGGCTCAGAAACAAAAAATTAATTAATACAGTACGTAAGTAATAAGTTAATAAAAATATCAGGAAAATATACACAAATCCAAGCACTCATGGGGCACCAAGTGGGCGAAATCCATGTGAATCGAATCTAATCTTGAAGGCGTTCACACTGGGAAAAAATTCTATTGGACAGGAAGTTTTGTCGTGGGGTAGTCTGGAAGTTTTTTTTTTCAACTTTTACTTGTGTCCTCGTAAGTTATTAGTGTTGCGGATGAAAAGGGATGATAGGTCGGCACCAATCATATCATTGATGGCCCGAAAGCTAAATATCAAATCATCTCTCAGTCGGCGACCTTGAAATGGGGTTAAACCGAAGAGTCTCATATGCAGGACGGTTGGGACCATGAGGAATGCGAGTAACCCAACGCTGAACCGCCTCCAACTGCTCCAAGTCGGCCTTCAGGACAGGGCACCAGGCAGGACCAGCAAATTCGAGGATTGGTCTTATATAACTTACAACAGAAGGTGGGAGAACAACCTCGGAAACACTTGGAGACCATAAAGACGAGGCTCCTTGCCCTGGACGTTACCTTCTTTACATGGAGAGACCAGTTCAAATCGTGTGAGATGGTTAACCCTAGGTCCTCATGTGGCTCTATTATAGCTAGCTGATGTCCATCGAGAAAATAATGATGTTTCGGGTTCTGCTTACCGATGTGAAGAATTTCGCATTTTTCAAGGTTTTGTGGAATGAACCCAGAACTGTCCCCTGGGGCATACCACTGGTCACAGATCTAGGGGAAAAGAAAATGTTAGACACCCTAACGGAGAAACTCCTTTCCCGAAGAAAAGCCGCAATCCTACGCAACAAATGTCCCCTGATGCCAAAGTGCTCAAGCTTGGCCAGGAGGCGTCCATTGGGAACACGGTCGAAAGCCTTCGAAAAGTCGAGGTAGATGATATCAGTCGAGATACCACTATCATAAGCTATGGTCCATTGATCTATACCTTGTAGGTAGATTCGCATTCTCCAGTTTTAGAAACCTATTGAAAAAATTTTGACAGCTGCCAAAAAATTTCAAACTTCAAACTAGACTTCACGTCAGTTCTTTAGGCGACCAATTTTTTTTTTCAATAATTCGCTAGAATTTTCTACGGTATCTATGGTCTTGGTAATGCGATCAGGACAAAATTTCCCATGTAGTTTGAATACATTACGTGCAAAATTTCATTCCAATTCAATGAATAGTTTCGAAATGATCAGAATAAAAATATTTTGAACGGCCATTCTTGCGGAACCCCTAGTCTAATTTTGCTCATTGATGAACGGGAAAGCGAAATTTGCGATCCAAACCTACCCTGAAAATTTCAAGACCCCAGGCCTTTCCGTTCGAAAGTTATGATTTTCTATGGTTTCTATGGTTCTGGTCATGCGATCTGAAAAAAATTCCGCTTGAATATATCATTCTCCATCAAAATGAAAATCAAGAAAACTAAATTTCAAACGACCATATTTACGGAACCCCTAGTATAATTTTGCTCATAGATGAACGTGACCGCGACATTCGAGATCCACACCTATCCTGAAAATTTCAATTCCCTAAGCCTTTCCATTACAAAGTTATATTTTTCTATAGGTTTCTATGGTTCTGGTCATGTGATCTAGAAAAAAATTTGTGAGTATCTTGAACACGACACTTTCCATATGAGTGCAAAATTTCGTCTCGGTCGAATGTGTAGTTTCGGAGTAATCAGAAAAACAAAACTTTGAAGGGCCATATTTACGGAACCCCTAGTGGAATTTTGCCCATTAACGAACCCAACCTCTGCATTTAGGAACTGAATCCGCACTGAAAATTTCAAGTCCCTAGGACATTCAGTTCGAGAGTTATCGTGTAAATGGCACATTTTCAGCTCAAATTCGATAAACACAGACATCGTGACGAAATGGTACAACCCTCGTGTAATTAGTACGAGTGCTCGAATAGAATAGAATTCAGTTATAAGATAGGTGCATATTTTATTCACTAGAAAGTTAAAACTGACCAGATGAAAATTGAATAAAGTACAGTTCGCCCAATTCCCTGGATATGATTCTGATAGCAATAAGAAAGATGCGGAAACCAGGGGAACTGTTTCATCCTTCCCAACTTTCCAGGTGTAACGATGTGCTGCGGTTTCGCCATCACAACATTGGTCCTCATAGGTGCACTGAGTTCAGACATGGTTATCAAGTTGTTCCGCCTTGCCAACATTAGAATCCAGCTAAACGCAATCAAGAAGCACCTGCAGATGATAGGAATGGACGAAGTAGAAAGTAAACAAATCATGAGCTACTATCGTCTGTTCTGGAATAAAAAGAAGGGGGTGAAAGAAGCCAGTGCCATAAATTTGCTGCCTCTCCCTTTAAAAATGGAAATATCGTTCGATATCAATTACTACTTGCTGCAGTGTTCTTTGTTGTTCCGGAATAAGCCTGAGCCGTTCTTGAGAACGCTATCCCTGAACATGAAGCATGAGTTCTTTCAACCGGGAGAAATAATATTCAAGTGCAATGTGATCAAATACAAAATGGTGAGTGAAATTTATGATCTGAAGGACCTTAACTAATCTGAATCCGTGAAAATCAAGCCTATTCAGGGGAATCTGAATCAAAATGTACCTACTATACAGTACTCTACTATATAAAGTCTAGACTAGACTATACTAAGTACTCTACCGCTCAAAAAATCCAACCAAAATTAGCTCAGAAATTTGTCGAATCCGATTAAGCAAATTAATTCTAGTAAAGTCAGATCCGGTTAGTGCCAAAGAGAACGTGTCCTGCAAAAAATGGTTGACATTCCGCTGGCAAAATATAACTTTTGTTCCATGCTTCCGCATATGAAACTCCTCTTCAAGAAGCCTCATGTGCGTCAGTGCAATGAAAATTAATATACTTCTACTAATCACAGATATTGTAGGGTTAAGGCTCAGAGTAAAAAGTGAACATAGAGGGAGCATACGTCATAATTAGTGAGCATAATTGTGTCCTCATGATGACTTATAAAATTTGACAATTCAAAAGCAATCCAGTGGCGTAATTCAGAAAAATGCTGTAATTGTATTATTTTTCGGCGGTTGCTGGGAAAATTTAGTTCGCACCGAATCTTTCGAAAAAATTAAGTATCTAAAGGCATAAATTATAAAAAAATACAATTTGAAAACGAGAATTTTCCTGTTTCTGTTACACATGTATGAGACTTGAAATGATTCATTTTGTGAACGGATCCTACCTTATTTTACATGCGAATCGGAAGGCAAAACATGAATTTTCCGGTTCAAAATTGTTTCGAACTTTCTCGTACAAATTCTTAACGATGTTATGTTTTCCTTACTGTATGATTAAACTATGCTATTGATCAAAATTGCGGCTCTCTGGTGCCTTTAACCAGTCGACATATTTTCAACTTTGAATAAAAAATACTTCAAGAAATATGTATATTATAAATAAAAATTACACAGCATTAATATAATAAAGAACTATTGGTTTTTGAACAAAATGGTTTTGGTCAAAATTGACCTAATTCTTTCTGTCGATTGTTCCTGCTTGGAGATTTCATGTTGAAATCTCAATGTAAGGTATACTTTTATTATTAATTTATATAGAACCAAGAAATGGTTACTAATAGGATCATCATCATAAATATGGTCAGCAAAATGGATATGAAGGCCTCTAGATAAATTCGTTAGGGTCTTTTGAACAAGGATATTTAGAACTCTGGTAATATTTCCCTTCAAGCCATCAATTTTATTCGAGTACACCTTAAACATATTTTCGGAGATTCTACAGATTTCTACGACATATTTCGAAGCATTCACCATGATTCCATAGGTTTTCCGAATTTGCAGTTTCGATAATGTCTCATCGTCTTCAATAATGGTTAAACAATTTGGACATTTTATCTTTTTTTTCAATTTCCTAACCACGAAACCTGCTGCATAAGCAATGATGTCTTCTACATACAATGTCAAGTGCCAAATATTAGAACTGAAATATGAGGATTCAACAAAATTCCAATCATCCTCAAGAACGTTGTTCAGAATTATTTTTATTTATTTGAACCCTTAAAAAAAGATGTTCCGCCTATGGCTTTGATCGAAGTTTCTGGAAAGAATAGTGCCGTGTGCACAAATAGCTGCTTGCCGCTCTGCGAGTCGATGCAAGTTCAGTTTTTTACAGTCCACCAAACGAAGTGTATGATATTTAAACAATAAAGCAACACGTTCGACAAGAGCAATCTATCAAAAGGAGAAAACCTCTACAAAATTGGTCCATCGAGACGGATTCAAGCAGCATCGAATCAATAATCATCGATAATCAATCGAAAGTGAAACTTCACAAATAAAGCATTTTCAACAATCAACCGAAAGGCATTTTCGGAAACGAAATTGGAATCAGTAGCAAGTGTAGTGTAAAGCACCAGGAGCAAGGGACGAGCACATTGGTTTGAAGTAAGCAACGCAGTAGCGATCAGGATCAAGCGAAGAATCGTGGAAGCGGAGCATCGTAGGAAGGGAGGAGCTACTTCAGCGAGTCGAGGCGTCCACCAGGTCCCTTCAGCAACAATACAAACACGTAAGCGGTACAAAAGAAACGGCAAGGTGAGCATCAAGTCATTTTCAACCCGATTTCCTTGAATCCGCATACATTTCACTCATTTTTCAAAGAACATTCAACACTATCACATTTCGCGATGGAACTATCAGAGTTAAAGAATAGACGTGGTGTAGTAAAAGCACAGCTTACTCTATTTAAAACGTATTTAAATAACATAACAGACAAAAAATTGGTAGAATTACCCGACAGGCTTCTGAAATGTGAGGAACTTTGGGATTCCTTTGATACAATTCAATCTCAAATTGAAATAACTGATGAAAAGGAATTAAACTCTAACGAAAGGCAAATATTCGAAGATTCATTTTATGATACATTTTCAAGGGCAAAGAAATTACTTTCTGATTCAACGCAAATTGATACAAATTCATCATTGACTAATCAACAAATATCTGAGCATATACCATTGGTTTCAAGTACTATCTAGTTACCCACCCTAGAATTACCACATTTTAATGGAGCTTATGATCAATGGATCCAATTCAGAGACACTTTCAAGTCTCTAATACACACAAGTTCGGCTTTAAGTAATATACAAAAATTCCATTATTTGCATTCATGTCTTAAAGATGAAGCTTCTCAAGTTATTCACTCGTTACAAATAAGCGATAAAAATTATGACACTGCATGGAATCTTTTACAAGAACGCTTCGAAAACAAACGTCTCATTGTACATTAGCACATTAGAGCACTTTTCGAATTGGAGCCTTTGACCAAAGATTCTTTAACATTACTCAGAAAATTATTGGATGACGTCAAAAAAAATCTTCGCGCTTCAAAGTCATTAGGCCAAAAAACGGAAACATGGAATGCACTTCTCATATATATGATTTCAACAAAATTTGACCCGAGTACCAAAATGGAATGGGAAAAAACAATAATTTCGAACACTTTACCAGACATGGGAAAATTATTTGATTTTTTAGCACAGAGATGTCAAATTCTAGAAACAATTTCATCCTCCAAAACAATCAGCACCGGTAAAAACACTTATTCATCAGAACAAGGATATAAATCGCGTGCAAATAAGAACAATTTCTCAAAATCATTTCTTACCACAAATCAATCGAATTCCTGTCTTTTCTGCAAAGAAGCACATAAGCTTTATCAATGTCGAAAATTTATTGACCTACCATCGAAATCAAAATATATCGAAGTCAAAAAACTGTGTATCAACTGCCTACGTTCAAATCATTTTAGTCCAAATTGTCAATCAAGTGGATGCAGAAAGTGCGGAAAAAGGCATAATACATTATTACATGCAGAATCATTCATAGGCAAGCATTCCAATCAGAGCAATAATCAGTCAAACAATCATGCGGAGCAGACATCCACAAGCAATCAAACATCAGAATCCTCAGTAACAACTCATTGTTCATTCAATCAGTCTCGAATACTGCTGTCAACATTGCTCGTTTACGCAATTGATAAACACAATCAACCACATGAAGTGAGAGTTTTGCTAGATAGTGGTTCAATGAAAAACTTCATAACATCAGAAATGTGTGACATGTTAAATTGGCCGAAACAAAAGATCAATTCTTCAATTTCTGGCATTAATCAAACATTAACAAATGCAACATATATGACGCAGGGTACAATAAAATCAAAGTTCAATGCATTCAAGGTCAATACTACATTTTTAGTTGTTGATAAAATAACAGATAACTTACCTACCAATAAATTCGATATAAATGGACTCAAAATACCTGATAACATTACACTAGCTGATAATTCATTTAACGTACCATCGCGTATTGAAATGATACTCGGAGTTACTGTATTTTATGATTTGTTATGAGTGGGACAAATACGCCTTGATGGATATTTTAGGGATCCTTACTCTCAACGCCCAAGCTCAATCATTCTGAGGCATCAGTATGTAACTTATCCACGGATTACATTGGACAACAATTGGAAAAATTTTGGATTATGGAAGATTATGATAAGAAGCCAAGACTAAACAAAGAAGAAATGGAATGCAAAGAAAAATTTATTAAAACTACAAAACGTGAAAAGGATGGAAGATTCTCAGTAACACTACCCATAAAGGACAAAATAACAAAACTTGGCAGTTCCTATGAAACTGCATTGCGACGTTTTGAAATGTTAGAAACAAAATTTGCAAAAATGAAGACTTCAAAAAACAATACACCGATTTTATGAACGAATATATTGAACTAGGACACATGAGTAAATTAGAAGAAAACAAAGGAGAACATGACGAAGGAATCGCATTTCATTTGCCACATCACGGGGTCTTCAAGGACAGCAGCGAAGCAACTAAACTACGCATTGTATTTGATGGTTCTTGCAAAACAGACACTGGTATGAGTTTAAATGATTGTCTGCACGTTGAACCAACATTGCAAGATGATCTTTTCACAATTCTAGTAAGATTCAGGCAACATAATGTTGTGATTCTGCAGACTTTTGCAAAATGTATCGTCAAGTGTACGTCCAAAGGGAACATAGGAATTTACAAAGAATATTATGGCGATCTGAACCCAGTCAACGGATTGACACATATTTGCTCAATACGGTCACGTATGGAACGTCACCAGCAGCATTTCTGGCCATACGAAGCTTACAACAGGTTGGAATAGATAAAAGGGAAAATTATCCTGTTGCCAGGAACATAATTTCAAAGGATTTTTACGTAGACGACCTTTTATCGGGTGGAAACAATGTACAAGATGTCACGAAGACAAAGTCAGATTTAATACAAATTCTAGGCGAATATGGTTTCGTTCTAAGAAAATGGATGTCAAACAAGCAGGAAATATTAGATGATAATCATGGATCACAGCAAACCATCACTCACTTCATATCCAAAAGCAAAACAGCTAAAACTCTGGGAATAACATGGAATTCTGACGAACAAAGAAGGGTTACCAAACGCATAATTCTTTCGACAATAGCACAAATATTTGATCCACTCGGACTACTCGGACCGATAGTGGTAAGAGCTAAAATGATCATGCAGCAGCTATGGGAGATCAAGCTAGACTGGGACGAATCGGTTCCAGAAGATATACATACAACATGGAATAATTTCTATGACAAGATCAACGACATCAATAATATAAAGGTTTCAAGACAAGTAATACATCCACAATCCAATAGCATTCAACTACATTGTTTTTCGGATGCTTCTGAGAAAGCATATGGAGGTACCATATATGTAAGATCAACGGACAAGGAAGGAAATCATTATGTTCAATTATTATGTGCCAAATCAAGAGTGGCCCCACTAAAAAAAATCTCAATACCGAAATTAGAGTTAGCTGGTGCACTCCTAATAAGTCAATTGACTGATAAAATCAAAACAGCTTTAACTATAACCATAGATGACATATTTTATTACACAGATTCTACAATCGTATTAGGTTGGATCTCTAGTGAGGCGAGAGAATGGAAACCATTAATCTCAAATCGCATTTCAGAAATACAATCACTTACGGATATCAAAAAATGGAGACATTGTAGCGGCAATATGAATCCTGCAGACATTTACAGCTGTTCTGGAGATGAAATTTGTTGGAGAGACCGTCCTGTTGGTGGGCGACTTCAATTGTCCAAACTTTGCTGGACCTGATAGTTGTCCCAAGTCTATCTTGCTGAGGAACTTTTGTGGCCTTTTGGGGTTGCGCCAGTTTAACAACAGTCTCAACAAAGATAGCAGGTTGCTAGATTTGGTTCTCGCTAGTGATGATATTGGGGTTTCAGCGGTGCGTTCTGATTCCCCTTTCATTTCTGAGGATGCATATCATCCTGCATTGCACATAGTTCTTACTCATAAATCTCCCAAGCGCCGAGTAAATTTTCCTCTGCATAGGAATATACGGTATAATTTTGGATGTGCTGATTTTTCATCTTTGAGTTCTTCAATCAGTTCCTTTGATTGGAGTTTCATGGAAACATTCAAATGTGTCAATGACGCTCTGGACTACTTTTATGTCAGACTGTTCAGGATTTTGGATGAACTTTTTCCTAAGACGACCTATTCATCAGCGCAACGCAGCTTTCCCGTGTGGTTCACAAAAGACTTAAAGCGTAATATCCGTCTCAAAAATTATTACAGAAAGAAATGGCGTACTGGAGGTGAAGAAAAATATATGGATGAGTTTAGGCGTTTGAGAGCTTTAGTCAAGTCGGAGATATCCTCTGGATATAACAGTTATCTGGCTGAGGTGCAGGGTTAGATAAAATCTGATCCTTCTGCTTGCTGGAGATATTTGAACCAAAGGAGATGTGCTACGAGAATACCTGGGGTCTTTCACAGTAGTGGTCGTCTTCACGATGATCCCGGTGAAATTGTCGATTTGTTTAGAGTACACTTTTCTGATGCGAGGAACTTAACTGTGGTTGATGGTGGCCACTCCGACAGTGTTGATCAGCTTCCGCCAATTTTTATTCCACCTGTAACCGAGGAAGAGATACGAACGATTATGGATAAATTTCCTGATAAATTGACGTCTGGTGATGATCAGATCCCCTCGAAAGTGTAGCTCGGCACTTGCCAAGCCACTCCATCATATAATTACCATTAGTCTTCGTACTTCTGTCTTTCCCAATAGATGGAAGAGAGCTCAGGTTATTCCCATATTTAAAAAAGGTGATTCATCTCTTGTGGAGAACTACCGACCTATTTCTGTGCTTCCTGATTTTGCCAAGGTGTATGAAGAGATATTATATTCCAGTATTTACCATCACGTTAAGCCGCATTTTTCATCAAGGCAGCATGGTTTCATACGAGGTAGGTCAACTATAACTAACCTGGCCACAATTTCACAACGCCTTGCAGAGTCTCTTGATGATGGGGGACAAGTGGACGTGATCTATACAGACTTCTCACGTGCTTTCGATACTATGGATCATGAATTGCTTGTGAGCAAACTTGAATCATTTGGCTTCGCTCCTTCTTTTCGGAGACTCATCAGTTCTTATCTGAGGGGAAGAATGAACTATGTGATTTACAATGGCTTCAAATCTTTCGAGTATGAGCCCAGGACTGGCGTACCTCAGGGATCTAATTTAGGTCTATTATTGTTCAACATCTTCATAAACGATTTCCTGTGCTCTCTTGATTGCAAGGCATTGGCCTATGCGGATGATTTGAAGCTCTACCTGAGAATATGTGGAATCTGTGATCTTTTGCGTCTCCAGTCGAGTCTCGAGTTCGTCAATGATTGGTGCTCCCGGAACGGTCTCATATTAAATTTGAAGAAATGCTATAAGGTAACATACACGAGGAAAACACAGCCGCTCATCTTCGATTATCATATTGGTGATCAACAGATTTCAGCCGGAGACCGTTTTCGTGACTTGGGAGTCCTTTTCGACAGCGAATTGAGCTTTGTTCCACATGTTGAAGAGATATGTGCCTCTTCTTGTAGGTCACTGGGATTCATGTTTAGAATCTTCAGAGAGTTCGATGATCTGTTCGCTCTCAAGAGCGTTTACTTTTCGCTTGTTGTCAGTAAATTGGGGTACGCAAATTTGATATGGTTCCCAATATATGCTGCCCATCTTACACCAATCGAACGAATTCAGAGGTAGTTTCTGAAATATATCGTGTTCAGAAAAACAGGCAGATATCCCGAACGTGGAGCGGATCATTCAGGTATCATGGCAGAGATGAGAGTATCGACATTCCTTACGCGTTAGAACCTACAGTGCGCAAAGTTCGTGCAGAAGCTCATTAGCGGTAGGATAGACTGTCCTTTTCTGCTCTCTCGAGTCAACATCCATGTTCCCAGAGTGATGACCAGGCATCCACTAGCGTTCAGCCTGCCTACCCCTCGGACCAACATACTCCAGCGGGCACCTGTGTATCGGGCTTGTGAAACAGCTAATAAGCTCGGTACTAATATGTTTCAATAGTTGTATGAGGGATTTTTTTTTCTTGTTTTTTGTAATTTTGCTATTTTTTGGTTATGGATATATTTGTTTAGTTTTACCTTGTAATTGGGAATTTTCCTGTTGGGTATAATAAAGGATTATTATTATTATCTCTTGTTGGTGCTACCAAACTCAGCTCAAAGCTGGTATCATTGGCCTATCCCGGGTACGAAGTACCGAAGAGATTAGACTCAAATCTATTATTATTATCTCGTTTGTTGGTGCTACCAAACTCAGCTCAAAGCTGGTATCATTGGCCGATCCCGGGTATGAAGTACCAAAGAGATTAGACTTAATTTACATTGTGAACTTCCGTACGGTATGACAGGTGTTCAATATAACAGCCTTCTGGATGTCTGAATAGGTTTTTTAGGTAGTCCCAGTTTAGCGATACTTTCGTACAGAGTCTTGGGCATCACTCCGGTTGATGATATTATCACTGGAACGATTTCCACTTTCTGGCAATGTCACATTTGTTTGATTTCGATGGCGAGATCCGCATACTTAGCCATCTTCTCCTGATATTTATTGATAATGTTGTGAGTGTTCGGAACCGCTACATCAACGAGGAAGACCGAGTTGACTCTTCTATCCAATACTACAATATCTGGTCTGTTATTCGTCACCTGTCTATCGGTGATAATGGACCTATCGTAGTAAAGTCTAAAATTGTCATTCTCGAGAACCATCTGTGGCTGATACTTTTAGTATGGTGTACAGGTGTTGAGAAGACCGAACTTGTTCGCCAGTTTCTGGTGGACTATGTTGCACACTTGATTATGTCTATGCAGGTAATCAGTATTAGCCAGCGCGCTACAGCCAGATGTTATATGCTGAATAGTCTCTGATTTTTGTTGACACTTCCTGCATTTGTCGGATTGGGTATTAGGATCCTTGATGATGAACTTCTTGTAATTATTCGTTTTGATGACCTGATCTTGAATAGCGATCATAAAGCCCTCAGTTTCTGGAAATAAGTTTCCGCTAGTGAGCCATCTATTTGAAGCCTCCTCGTCGATGTGTTGCTGGTTGGGTTCGTGGTGGTGTCGGCCATGCAATGCCTTTTGCGACCATTGTTCTTGTTTTTCCACATCTGAAACTACTCCAAAATCTGCCCCCAGCAACGCGAGGTTCAGGGGCGTGTAACCTCTATCCGCTCTAGTTACAGTCCAATGAAGATCGGAGGTTTCGGCCTTCTTATAAAAGAACTCACGTAATTTCTGGACCTGTCGATTGTGCAGATTGATGAGGTCGATAAACCCCCTTCCCCCTTCCTTCCGAGGTAGTGTCGTTCTTATAGTGGATGACTTTGGATGGTGGTTGTTGGTTTTTGTCATCATTGTTCTTGTCAACCTCTGAATAGCATCCAACTCAGTGTTTGTCCATTTGAGTATTCCGAAAGAGTATGTTAAAACTGGTATGGCATATGTGTTGATTGCCTGTACTGAGTGACCTGCATTCAGCTCAGACTTCATCAGTGCTTTTACTCTTCTGGTGTATTGCTCCTGAATTCTTACTTTAGCCTGCTTGTGTTCCAGCAACCTGGCTTGTTGGAATCCCAGGTATTTGTAAGATTCTCCGTTTTCCATTGCCTCTCCGTTTGGAAGTTTTATATCTCCGTCTATGACAATGCCTTTTTCGATATAAAGGATTTTGCTCTTGGATAGACCAAATTCCATATGAATATCACTGGAGAATCCATGTGATATCTCTAGAAGACGTTCAATTTGATGCTGGTTCGCCGCATATAGCTTAAGATCATCCATGAATAGAAGGTGTGAAATTTTAAAATTCATATTTCTATTAGCTTTGATGTTGAAGCCGTATTTCGTATTATTGAGCATAGTGGAGAGGGGATTCATTGCGAGGCAGAACCATAGTGGGCTCAAGGAGTCACCCTGGAAGATTCCCCTAAGGATCGGTATTTCTTCGCTGTTAATAAAGTTTTGACTGATATGCACATGCAAGTTTATTCGCCAATCTTTCATTGTTGTTGAAAAAAAACCTATAATAGTCGGGTGGACTTTGTAGATTTTCAACACCTCGAGAAGCCAAGAATGGGGTACACTATCAAATGCTTTCTTATAATCGACAAAAGCTGTGTGTATATTCCGGTGACCCTTCTGGGCTTGTCGAAGTATAACAGAGTCCATAACAAGTTGTTCCCTGCACCCTTGGTGATCTCTTGTGCAGCCCTTTTGTTCTTCTGCCAATATATTATTTTCCTCGGCGTGCTTGTAACGGGTGATTTTTTTGAAGTTAGGATTTTCATGCATTAGTATTTGCTCAGATTTTTTTGAGGTTAGGATTTTCATGCATTAGTATTTGCTCAGTATGCTTTGACATTTCATCATGAATAGACTTACTAACGAGCAACGCTTGCAAATCATTGAATTTTATTACCAAAATCAGTGTTCGGTTCGAAATGTGTTTCGCGCTTTACGCCCGATTTATGGTCTACATAATCGACCAAGTGAGCAAACAATTAATGCGATTGTGACCAAGTTTCGCACTCAGTTTACTTTATTGGACATTAAACCAACCACACGAATGCGTACAGTGCGTACAGAAGAGAATATTGCGTCTGTTTCTGAGAGTGTTGCTGAAGACCGTGAAATGTCGATTCGTCGCCGTTCGCAGCAATTGGGTTTGTGTTATTCGACCACATGGAAGATTTTACGTAAAGATCTTGGTGTAAAACCGTATAAAATACAGCTCCTGCAAGAACTGAAGCCGAACGATCTGCCACAACGTCGAATTTTCAGTGAATGGGCCCTAGAAAAGTTGGCAGAAAATCCGCTTTTTTATCGACAAATTTTGTTCAGCGATGAGGCTCATTTCTGGTTGAATGGCTACGTAAATAAGCAAAATTGCCGCATTTGGAGTGAAGAGCAACCAGAAGCCGTTCAAGAACTGCCCATGCATCCCGAAAAATGCACTGTTTGGTGTGGTTTGTACGCTGGTGGAATCATTGGACCGTATTTTTTCAAAGATGATGTTGGACGCAACGTTACGGTGAATGGCGATCGCTATCGTTCGATGCTAACAAACTTTTTGTTGCCAAAAATGGAAGAACTGAACTTGGTTGACATGTGGTTTCAACAAGATGGCGCTACATGCCACACAGCTCGCGATTCTATGGCCATTTTGAGGGAAAACTTCGGAGAACAATTCATCTCAAGAAATGGACCGGTAAGTTGGCCACCAAGATCATGCGATTTGACGCCTTTAGACTATTTTTTGTGGGGCTACGTCAAGTCTAAAGTCTACAGAAATAAGCCAGTAACTATTCCAGCTTTGGAAGACAACATTTCCGAAGAAATTCGGGCTATTCCGGCCGAAATGCTCGAAAAAGTTGCCCAAAATTGGACTTTCCGAATGGACCACCTAAGACGCAGCCGCGGTCAACATTTTAATGAAATTATCTTCAAAAAGTAAATGTCATGGACCAATCTAACGTTTCAAATAAAGAACCGATGAGATTTTGCAAATTTTATGCGTTTTTTTTTTAAAAAAAGTTCTCAAGCTCTTAAAAAATCACCCATTATATTCTGTTAGTGATGCATGCTGTTAGAATTTTATACAATGTTGGTAAACACGTGATAGGTCTGTACTGTGTAGGGTCATCCGTCTTTGAACTCTTTGGCAGCATATGTGTTGAACCCAAAGTTAGAAATGATGGCATATCCTTAGGGTTGTGCAGGATGTGGTTGAATTGTTTAGCCAGTTCTTCGTGGACACTGGAAAATTTCTTGTACCAGAAATTTTGGATGTTGTCTACTCCCGGGGAAGTCCAGTTGTTAGCATTTCGGACAGCTTCTCTGATTTCTTCTACGAAAATCTCATCGAATTGCATCGGTGCAACTCTCAACTGTTCCTTCTCAGTTTTTATCCAGCTGGCGTCTACGTTGTGATATTTGGGCGTTGACCATATCGAGGACCAATAATTCTCTAAACAATGCTTGGACGGCATAGGTTTGTTGATGTTAACATTTTCAGTTTTTAATTGTCTGAAGAAGGTTCTTTGATTATTTTGGAAGTGTTGTTTTGTTGTTTCCTTTTTGTGCACTTGATGTATCTCGATAAACGCTTGGACTTCGCTTTCAATTTTTGCTTCAACAGGTCTACATGTTCACTCAGATGATGTTGATGATCTGGATCGTTGATATGTGTATTTATTTTCTTGAATATTTTTCTAACATGATTTTTCGAGCGTTTCGAAGGTTCTCTATTGCTCTGATATTCGGTTAGTCGTCCAAGCTCAGTCCGTTTTTTGCTGGTATTTTTGACACGTACAGTTGGTGCATATACTTCCTGGTTGTGCATTCGGAGCACTGATACGGCTCCACAGTAAATGAGCAAATGGAGCTTCTTGAGAGAATTGTAGTCTTTGATGTATCTTTCCAGTGTTGAATTCACAGCTGCAATGATATTATTGGTTTCTCTATTGGTGCTCAGTTTTGGTAGTTTTGGTCGACGTATCGGATTAGTGCCCTCAAATTCTGCTAGTGACTTGCTCAGTTCGAAGAGCACTTTATCGAGCAACACTGGTTGAGCTGTTGTATCGGGAACAAGAGTTATGTGGTCTGTAGTAGCTATTTCGTCTTTGTCAGTGTGATCTTCTCTGTGAGAACTGTTTACTACTTCTCGTGTTCCAGGAGGGTTATTTATTATCTGCAGCTCATGAAGAACTTCTCCACGGATTTGATGTAAGATCGGATCAGGAAGCAATTTGTTCCTTAAAATAATAATAATTATTATTATTATTATTATTAGCAGAGGTTCCAATGCAAATGAATTAAATCAAAATAACTTATGGTGGTACGGACCATCTTTTCTAAAGCAAGATCAGTCGACCTGGTCTAATCATAATAATCTTCAAAACATTAAAGATCTACCAGAACGAAAAATGGTAAGTCATACTTTTCATGCGTTATCTGAAAAACAGTGAATAAAACTGTATTTTCGAATTGTATTCTTCATTATTGAGATTACAGCGAGTAGAAGCCCATATTTTGCGCTTCAAGAAAACCTCATTATCGAAAATTTATGCGACTGAGCGAGTTGTAGGAACCCTCAAGGTCGATGAGCTCGAAAACTCTTTAAATTTACTGATTAAACTAGCTCAATCATACGAATTTGACCAAAAAATACAATCATTGAAAAGGGAGCAGGCATTAAACACATCTAGTAGACTTGTGCCACTTAATCCATTCTTCGATCAAAATGTCGATTGAATAACGCGAATATATACGATAACCGTAAACACCCAATAATACTTCCTAAAAATCATCCCTTAACGGATCTTATACGACACGAACATTGCAAACATTTACATGTGGGCCCGCAGGCCTTATTAGCCATTTTACGAACTCGTTTTTGGCCAATTTCCGGTCGAAATGCAGCAAAAAATATATTGAGAAAATGCATAATATGTTTTCGAATCAGACCAAAAACGTACCAACAAATAATGGGAGACTTACCTGCATCACGCGTAACCCCCACTCGCGTTTTCAATAGATGTGGTACTGATTTTGCTGGGCCGTTCGACATTGAATCAGATAAGCTTAGAGGATGTAAGACAGTGAAGGTTTACATGTGCGTCTTTATCTGTTTTGTAACACGGGCAGTACATTTAGAAGTCGTCTCTGATCTCACGACAGGTTCCTTTATGAACTGTCTCAAAAGGTTCTTTTCCAGACGTGGTAAATGCTCTGATATTTATAGTGATAACGGTACCAATTTTGTTGGAACCGCGAATGAAATACAAACATTCATAAAATTCATTAATGATGATCAAATGAAACAAAATATTTCAAGTTACCTAGCGCAAGAAGGTATTAATTGGCATTTCATACCCCCAAGATCCCCACATTTCGGAGGGCTCTGGGAATCAGCTGTAAAATCAGCAAAATTTCACATAAAAAGAGTAATAGGAAATCGTATTTTGACGTATGAAGAATTTGAAACAGTTGTCATTCAGTCATTCAGGTTGAATGTTGTTTAAATTCCCGTCCAATATCCCCTTTATCTGACAATTCTGACGATCTTTCTGCCCTAACCTAACACCCGGTCATTTCCTTATTGGTGACTCATTCGCGTCGTTACCGCCAGAAGATCTGAGATCGACTGAACAGATATCAACTTCATACACAAATCATGCAACATTTTTGGACTCGTTGGTCCACAGAATATTTGGCTAATCTACAACAACGTAGCAAGTGGAGAACTCAGGGATCCAGAACTATCAAGGAAGGTTCCTTGGTATTCATTCGTGACGAGAATACTCCACCACTGAAATGGCTACTAGGCAGAATCACTGAACTCTTTCCTGGCAAAGACCACATTGTGCGAGTAGTAAATGTGAAATCCAGTAAAGGTGTATTTAAACGTGCAGTTCAAAAACTGTGTTTTTTACCCATGGAAGAAAATTGACTTCATTTAAAAGATTTTCATTCTTTTTTCTAATGTTTGTGAATTATTTTACTCAAGCATGTTCACGAATCCTATTTTCATTTATTGTTTGTAAACGCCATTTATCATTTATTTTGAAAGCTAAAGCTTCCAAGGCGGGCGGTATGTTCAGAATTATTTTTATTTATTTGAACCCTTAAAAAAAGATGTTCCGCCTATGGCTTTGATCGATGTTTCTGGAAAGAATAGTGCCGTGTGCCCAAATAGCTGCTTGCCGCTCGGCGAGTCGATGCAATTTCAGTTCTTTACAGTCCACCAAACGAAGTGTATGATATTTAAACAATAAAGCAACACGTTCGACAAAAAAAAGCAAGGTTGCAAAAAATTTGTTTGTCAACCTCAGCTGCCTCCTTCACATTCAGTTCTAGGGAATTCAAAGCCTCCTTCATGAAGCCTGGTTCGGCATTAGCACTTGAATACCATTTAGATATTGTTTTCACATGCGGAAGGACATTCTTAAAACAAGTTCGTACGTAGTTGTAGGCTCTTTTTGAATAAAAATTCAATGTCAGTGCGAACTTGCGCATCTCGGGTGAAAATTTTCCTCTTTTTGAACCTTTTAGTAGCCGACTGAAAAGAACCTGTGCTGAGGATGATGAGGAACTCTGAAAATTGAAAAAAAAATCATAAAAATTACTGAAAACTAAAAATGGGAAATTTTTGAGCGCTCGTACTACTTACACGAGGGCTATATCATTTCGTCACGATGTCTGTATTTTTCGAATTTTGAGCCGAAAACGGTCTCAATCGACTATATTCGACTCACTGATGACGAATCCGTCGGAAAATTTGAGTCTGTCCGTCCGTCCGTAAGCACGATAACTCTCGAACGGAACCACCTAGAGACTTGAAATTTTCAGTGTGGGTTCAGTTCCCGAATGCCTCGGTTGAGTTCGTTAATCTAATAATTTAATTCCATCAGGGGTTCCGTAAATATGGCCGTTCAAAGTTTTGTTTCACTGATAACTTGAAAACTACAGATTTGATTGAAATGAAATTTGGCACTCGAATGGAGAATGAGGTGTTCGAGCTACATGTGAAATTTTGTCCAGATCGCATGACCAGAACTATAGAAACCATAGAAAACTGTAACTTTTGAACGGAAACGCCTAGAGAAATTTTAAGGATAGGTGTGGATCTCGATTGTCGTGATCACTTTCATCTTTGAGCAAAATTATACTAGGGGTTCCGTAAATATGGTCGTTTGAAATTTAGTTTTCTTGATCATTTCAAAACTACAGATTCGATCGTGACGAACTTTTGTATACTAATGGAGAATGACATATTCAAGCTACATTTCTCCAGATCACATGACCAGAACCATAGAAACCTCATGCATCGTGTAAACGAGACACATCGTTTGTACGATGCGTTACAATATCCAATCATTTTTTGGCAAGGGCAAGACGGATACGACATCACGTTGAAGATGGTCGATCCAATTACAGATACAATATTCACACACTAATTATTGCTATTATTGGTTTCCATTAACAATTCATTTAATTTTGCATTTTCAGGCGTATCAACGAATAAAAATCTAAGCGCAATGAATTACTATGCGTATCGTATGATGGTTCGTACACATGAGGAGAATGTCATTCTGAAGTGCCGTCGGCTATTCCAGCAATTCGCTGTCGACATGTATGTCAAAGTCGAGACCGAACGTTTACCGTTCATCCGATTCAATCAGGCAAAGCTACGATCTGAGGACTATATATATTGTTAGAAATTAAACGCAAAAATTCCAAAATTATCGTTTATTCACGTAACACACCGAAAATCAATGAATAATCTTTCGCAGCTGGTTGACCCGAGCAGGAAGAAATCTTAACTAATCATCACATTATTTTATCGCAGCTCCTCAAGCCTCGGCTGCGCTGTCGCATGATGATTCAGCTCTTATTCCCCTTGATCGGCAGCGGCTTGCTTCATTTTCCTATCTGAATCATTCGATTTCTTACAATATACACTTGCGTGATGCTATTCATTCAGATGGTGATGTTCAGAATATTGGACGTCTGACGATTCTCCCATCATCTTATATCGGAAGCCCACGCCACATGCACGAATACGCTCAAGACGCTATGACGTACGTGCGAAATTATGGAACTCCGGATTTATTTATTACGTTCACATGCAATCCGAAGTGGACGGAAATTGAACGTGAGTTGGTACCAGGCCAAAAACCCCAAGATCGCCATGACATAATCGCCAGAGTATTTCAGCAAAAACTCAAGGTTATGATGGATGTGCTTACTAAGTATCGAGTTTTTGGTGACACACGTTGTTATATGTACTCGGTGGAATGGCAGAAGCGTGGACTACCGTATGCTCATATCCTAATTTGGTTGCTGAACGAATTACATTCAAATGAAGTGGATGACATCATATCAGCTGAAATTCCTGATCCAGTAACTGATCCCCATCTACACGACATTGTGACGACACAGATGGTGCATGGACCGTGCGGTGCATTAAATCCATTATCGCCTTGCATGGCAGATGGAAAGTGCACAAAACGATATCCGCGACCGTTAGTTGCTGAAGCAGTCACAGGGAACGATGGATATCCAGTTTATCGTCGGCGTTCAAAAGAAGATAATGGTCGAACTATCAAAGTTAAAGTTCAAAATCAATAGATTGAGATCGGAAATGAATTCATTGTACCATATTGCCCGCTGCTATCACGAATTTTCGAAACACATGCAAACGTTGAGAGTTGTCATTCGGCCAAATCAATCAAATATTTGTGCAAGTACGTCACAAAAGGCAGCGACATGGCTGTGTTTGGTATTGCGTCGGAAAATGCGAATGACGAAATCAGAAACTTCCAAATGGGCAGATACTTCAGTACTAATGAAGCACTGTGGCGATTATTGTCATTTCAAATTCATGAAAGATATCCCACAGTTGTACATTTAGCAGTGCATTTGGAAAATGGCCAAAGAGTTTACTTCACTGAGGCTAATGCGGCACAACGAGCTGAGAGACCACCATCGACAACATTGACTAGCTTCTTTGCAATGTGTGAAGCAGATCCATTCGCAGCGACGCTGATGTACCTTGAAATGCCCAAGTATTATACTTGGAATCAATCAACAAAGAAATTCGAACGTCGCAAACAAGGAACCCCCGTTCCAGATTCGCCACAGGTGTTTTCCACTGATGCACTAGGTCGCATGTATACTGTTCATCCTAGGAATGATGAATGTTTTTATTTGCGACTGCTGTTGGTTAATGTACGTGGACCAAAATCATTTGCGCATTTGAAAACTGTGAATGGCCACCAATGCCAAACATATCGAGAAGCATGTCAACTTTGGGTTTGCTGGAGAACGATTCTCATTGGGATTTAACACTTGCGGATTCAGTTGTTTCATCAAATGCGTACCAAATACGAACTCTGTTCGCAATTATCATCACCACATGTTTTCCTTCACAACCAATTCAGTTATGGAACAAATACAAAGACGACATATGTGAAGATATCTTGGATCGCTTGCGCATTCAAACGAATAATCCTGACATCCAAATAACCGATGAAATCTACAATGGCGGATTGATTCTGATTGAGGATCAATGCTTGACTATTGCAAACAAGCTACTGATTGTAGTAGGAATGATTGCGCCAAATCGATCGATGCACGATGCATTCAACCAAGAATCAAATCGAGAGCTGCAATACAATGTTGATACATTGCAGGAATTCGTTCGAAATAATGTGCCGTTGCTGAATGAACAGCAAAAACAAGTATACGAAACAATAATGCAAGCGGTGGACAATAATAATGGTGGTCTATTCTTCCTGGACGCGCCTGGAGGAACAGGGAAAACATTTGTCATTTCAATTTTGGCCACTATTCGATCAAGATGTGACATAGCTTTGGCGTTAGCATCATCTGGAATTGCGGCGACTCTTCTAGATGGCGGTCGTACTGCACATTCTGCGCTTAAGTTGCCACTCAATTTAAACACAATTGATACTCCAACATGCAATATTTCCCGATCCAGTGCAATGGAAAAATTGTTGATGCAATGGAAGCTCATTGTTTGGGATGAGTGCACAATGGCACATAAGAAATCACTTGAAGCACTAAACTTCAAACTGAGGGATCTTCTGCGAAATAACAACATCTTTGGCGGCTTGATGATATTGTTGGCAGGCGATTTCAGGCAGACGTTGCCAGTAATTCCCCGTGGAACGCCTGCAGATGAATTGAATGCTTGCCTGAAGGCATCACCTTTATGGAATAACGTAAAAAAATTATCGCGAACCACTAATATGAGAGTTCAACTTCAAAACGATCAAAGTGCTGCACAATTTTCCAAACAATTGTTAGCTGTTGGAAATGGAAAAGTCCCAGTTGATGTGACATCTGGATTAATTACTCTTACCAACGACTTTTTCCGATTTGTAGACTCTCAATTAGCTCTTATTGAAAATGTTTTTCCAAACATTTGTGAGAATTATCAGAATTATGCTTGGTTAAGTCAACGAGCAATTCTTACCGCAAAGAATTATGATGTACACGCACTGAATTTCACCATTCAATCAAAAATTTCTGGCGATTTGGTGACATACAAATCCGTTGATTCCATAACAAATCCCGATGATGTAGTAAATTATCCAACGGAGTTTTTGAACTCTCTGGAGTTACCAGGATTTCCACCACTTAACTTGCAACTCAAAGTTGGTACAGTTATTATGATATTGCGTAATTTGAATCCACCGCGACTTTGCAACGGTACTCGACTTTCGGTAAAAAGACTTATGCCGAATTTGATTGAGGCAACCATTATTAATGGAAAGTACGCAGGTGAAAATGTATGTATTCCTCGAATACCAATGATTCCGACTGATCTTCCGTTTGACTTCAAACGATTGCAATTTCCAGTTCGCCTTGCGTTCGCAATGACAATTAACAAGTCACAAGGCCAATCGCTTAGTGATTGCGGAATGAATTTAGAAAATTACGAAAAGCACTGCCGTGAAGGCAGGAGCTTTTGAGCGCTCGTACATGCACCGTGTAGGTAGATTCGCATTTTCCAGTTTCAGAAATCAATTGAAGGAATTTTCGACAGCTGTCAAAAAAATTCTGAAACTTAGGCGAAACTCCAGACTTCATGTCAGTGCTTCAGCTGATCAATTTTTTTTCGATAATTCGCTAGAATTTTCTACGGTATCTATGGTTTTGGTGGTGCGATCTGGACAAAATTTTGCACGTAGTTTGAATACATTATTACTCAGCTAGGTGCAAAATTTCATCCCAATCCGCTCAGTATTTTCGGAACTATCAGCAAGAAAATATTTTGAACGGCCATATTTACGGAACCCCTAGTCTAATTTTGCTCATAGATGAACGTGATCGCGATATTTGCGATCCAAACCCACCCTGAGAATTTCAAGTTCCTAGGCCTTTCCGTTTAAAAGTTACAATTTTCTATGGTTTCTATGGTTCTGGTCATGCGATCTGGACGAAATATTGTTTTAATAAATCATTCTCGATCAAAATACAAAATTTCATCTCGATCGAATCCGCAGTTTCAAAATTATCCAGAAACCAAAATTTCAAACGACCGTATTTACGGAACCCCTGGTATAATTTTGTTCATTGATAAACGTGAACGCGACATTTCAGATCCACACCTATCCTGAAAATTTCGAGTCTCTAGGCCTTTCCGTTCGAAAGTTACAATTTTCTATGGTTTCTATGGTTCTGGTCATGCGATCTGGACAAAATTTCACATGTAGCTTGAACACCTCATTCTCCATTTGAGTGCAAAATTTCATCTCAATCAAGTCTGTAGTTTTCAAGTAATCAGGGGAACAAAACTTTGAACGGCCATATTTACGGAACCCCTGGGCGAATTTGGCCCATTAACGAACTCAACCGAGGCATTTGGGATCTGAACCTACCCTGAAAATTTCAAGTATCTAGGTTGATCCGTTCGAGAGTTATCGTGCTTACGGCCGGCCGGACGGACGGACGGACAGACTCGAATTTTCCGACGGATTTGTCATCAGTAAGTCGAACATAGTCGATTGAGACCATTTTCGGCTCAAAATTCGAAAAATACAGACATCGTGACGAAATGATAAAGCCCTCGTGTAAGTTGTACGAGCGCTCAAAAATCATTGTTTTTCACATGGGCAGTTATACGTTGCGTGTTCACGAGTTGGGAAACCATCCGCTTTGTTTGTGTTAACGTCAGACCAAAAAACAAAAAATGTGGTTTACCAAAGAGCACTTCAGTGAAACGGATAATTTGCGGACACGTATAACGCTTCGATTCAGTATTTACTTTGGATTCACTTTCATTTACTTAGAGAAGTTCAACTAAATACCTAACACTTCATTTTTGTAATCGAAATGAATTCATTACTGTTGTGAAATGAAATAAAATTTTTCCTTTTCAAATATAAAACAAAACAAAATTTGTCTTCATCTTTTAATCACCAAACGAAATGTTACATAAAACGAAGCCATCTGGTGGCGAAACGGAGTTCGCCGGGTTTGCTAGTTACGTATATAGTAAAGGAAATCAATAATTATTAGTTGCTACTTACAGTGATGATTCCAAAGTTAACAAGGGAATTGCATTTCTACATAAAAAATTTTTTCGTCCTGCAGTCCTTGGCAAGAAAATGACCAGAACCAGATATATTAGAATTCGCTGAAATCATATTCTCATCTAACTTCATTGATTTCAGCCAAAACTGCCTCAACTTGGTATGATTGGGGAAACTGAAATCATAAATATTGAAAATTGATCTTCGCGCAAACATTGCCGACGCCTATGTATTCCACAAAAATGCAGATAAATGATACACAAACCTGTGGTAGGATATTCCACCCAAACTATCATTTCGTCCACAAACTACACACCTCCCATCACTAATATAATTACAATGAGTCTAGAAAAAGGGAAGTAAATATCTGGAATTAACGATTATTTGTTCGAAGAATTATGAACGATCTGACAGATCAAAAGCAAACGCATAGAATAAGCAGAGATGTTGGTGCCGTAAAAAATTACAAATACTCCCTCTATATTTATTTATTACTCTGAGGGTTAAGGCAAGAACTGAATAAAAATTACGAAAAGCACTGCCGTGAAGGCAGGAGCTTTTGAGCGCTCGTACATGCACCTTGTAGGTAGATTCGCATTTTCCAGTTTTAGAAATCAATTGAAGGAATTTTTGACAGTTGTCAAAAAAATTCTGAAACTTAGGCAGAACTCCAGACTTCATGTCAGTGCTTCAGCTGATCAATTTTTTTTCGATAATTCGCTAGAATTTTCTACGGTATCTATGGTCTTGGTGGTGCGATCTGGACAAAATTCTGCACGTAGTTTGAAAACATCATTCCTCAGCTAGGTGCATAATTTCATTCCAATCCGATCAGTAGTTTCGAAACTATCAGGAGAAAATATTTTGAACGGCCATATTTACGGAACCCCTAGTCTTATTTTAATCATTGATGAACGTGAACACGATATTCGCGATTCAAACCCACCCTGAACATTTCAAATTCCTTGGCCTTTCCGTTCAAAAGTTACAATTTTCTATGGTTTCTATGGTTCTGGCCATGCGATCTGGACAAAATATTGCTTCAATATATCATTCTCGATTAAAATACAAAATTTCATCTCGATCGAATCCGTAGTTTCGAATTTATCGAGAAAACAAAATTTCGAACGACCGTATTTACGGAACCCCTTGTATAATGTTGCTTATAGATGAACGTGATCACGACATTTGAGATCCACACCTATCCTGAAAATTTCAAGTCCCTAGGCGTTTCCGTTCAAAAGTTACAATTTTCTATGGTTCTGGTCATGCGATCTGGACAAAATTTCACATTATAATTATAAGCTTCAACACCTCATTTTCCATTTGGGTGCAAAATTTCATCTCGATTAAATCTGTAGTTTTCAAGTAATCAGGAAAACAAAACTTTGAACGGCCATATATACGGAACCCCTGGTGCAATTTGGCCCATTAACGAACTTAACCGAGGCATTCGGGAACTGAACCCACACTGAAAATTTGAAGTCTCTAGGTTGTTCCGTTCGAGAGTTATCGTGCTTACGGCCGGACGGACAGACTCAAATTTTCCGACAGATTCGTCATCAGTGAGTCGAACATAGTCGATTGAGACCATTTTCGGCTCAAAATTCGAAAAATACAGACATCGTGACGAAATGATATAGCCCTCGTGTAAGTAGTACGAGCGCTCAAAAACAAATAGAAAAAAATAAATGCAATAACAAATGTGAATGGTTATGTGAATCGATCAAACGGGAGAAATTATTTTGTTGGCTCTCTTTATTGTTTTCGCATCAGACACAGAGAATACAACCTGGTCGAAAACAGCATTCTCTCATTTGAAGAATTTACCGCCTTCAATCGAGAGGCATTCTAAATCGAAGGAACGTAATGTAAAATCAAACTCTTAGGCAAACAAAATATTGCATCAGCTGTAGACATCGCTAGAAAAGATTATTCAATTTGTTATAATAATCAAGTTACGGACAATCGTGCTGATTCAAAAAAAACTCATTGACTTATTGAAATTATTCACAACAAAGACGTGCCTTCAAACATATCACCCTTTTTCAAACTGAAAAAATTATACTTCCTTGACTTAGAAGTGTTGATTTTATAAATCCTAGCCTCCTCAATTCAAATGAACACGAGCCGCCACTGCGGCATAGATCACGCTAGATTTATGTTCTTTCTTGAATTTATTTTACAATGTGCCAATAGTTTTCATGTTGTAGTTCTTTATTATCTGGTTTTAGGGTTCTTTTTATTTTTGAGCGCTCGTACTACTTACACAAGGGCTATATCATTTCGTCACGATGTCTGTATTTTTCGAATTTTGAGCCGAAAATGGTCTCAATCGACTATGTTCGACTCACTGATGACGAATCCGTCAAAAAATTCGAGTCTGTCCGTCCGGCCGTCCGGCCGTCAGCACGATAACTCTCGAACGGATCAACCTAGAGACTTGAAATTTTCAGTGTAGGTTCAGATCCCAAATGCCTCGGTCAAGTTCGTTAATGGGCAGAATCCCACCAGGGGTTCCGTAAATATGGCCGTTCAAAATTTTGTTCCCCTGATTACTTGAAAACTACAGACTTGATTGAGATGAAATTTTGCACTCGAATGGAGAATGAGGTGTTCAAGCTACATGTGAAATGTTGTCCAGATCGCATGACCAGAACCATAGAAACCATAGAAAATTGTAACATTCGAACGGAAAGGCCTAGGAACTTGAAATTCTCAGGGTGGGTTTGGATCGCGAATATCGCGGTCATGTTCATCAATGAGCAAAATTAGACTAGGGGTCCAGTAAATATGGCCGTTCAAAATATTTTTTTGCTGATAGTTCCGAGAATACTGAGCGGATTGGGATGAAATTTTGCACCTTGCTGAGTAATAATGTATTCAAACTACGTGCAAAATTTTGTCCAGATCGCACCACCAAGACCATAGATACCGTAGAAAATTCTAGCGAATTATCGAAAAAAAATTGATCAGCTGAAGCACTGACATGAATTCTGGAGTTTCGCCCAAGTTTCAGAATTTTTTTGACAGCTGTCGAAAATTCCTTCAATTGATTTCTGAAACTGGAAAATGCGAATCTACCTACAAGGTGCATGTACGAGCGCTCAAAAGCTCCTGCCTTCACGGCAGTGCTTTTCGTCATTTTTTTTTGAGAGATCGGGGATATATGGTATTTTGAAATATTTTCTATTTTGCTCAACAGTGTTTTCTTTTCTGTTTTTGATTTTATTTAGGAGTTCTGGAACAACTTCTTGAGCGCCCGTACTACTTACACGAGGGCTATATCATTTCGTCACGATTTCTGTATTTTTCGAATTTTGAGCAGAAAATGGTCTCAATCGACAGAGTTCGACTCACTGATGACGAATCCGTCGGGAAATTCGGTGAAGGTACAGATCCCAAATGCCTCGGTTAGGTTCGTTAATGGGCATAATTCCACCAGGGGTTCCGTTAATATGGCCGTTCAAAATTTTGTTCTCCTGATTACTTCGAAACTACAGATTCGATCGAGATAAAATTGCACTCAAATGGAGAATGAGGTATTCAAGCTACATTTGAAATTTTGTCCAGATTGCATGATCAGGACCATAGGAACCATAAAAAATTGTAACTTTTGAACGCCTAGGGACTTGAAATTTTCAGGATGGGTGGGGATCTGAAATGTCGCGTTCACGTTTATCAATGAGCAGAATTATACTAGGGGTTCCGTAAATACGGTGGTTTGAAATTTAGTTTTCTCGATAATTTCGAAACTACGGATTCGATCGAGACAAAATTTTGTATTTTAATGGTGAATGATATATTCAAGCCACATTTTATTCAGATCGCATGACCAGAACCATAGAAACCATAGAAAATTATAACTTTCGAACGGAAAGGCCTAGGGACTTGAAATTTTCAGGGTAGGTTGGATCGCAAATGTCGCGGTCACGTTCATCAATGAGCAAAATTAGACAAGGGGTTCCGTAAATATGGCTGTTCAAAATATTTTTTTCCTGTTCATTACGAAACTACTGATTGGATTCGAATGAACATGACTGAAGAATAATGTATTCAAACTACGTGCCAAATTTTGTCCAGATCGCATTACCAAGTCCATAGATACCATGCAGAATTCTAGCGAATTATCGAAATAAAAATTGGTCATTTTTTTTTGTAGAAAATCCTGTTTACGTAACTTCACCATAGCTGTTTGGCTGTGTGTGCAGACTTTCCCTCAGAATTCACGGGAGTCGTATTCACAAAAATCTCCCCTGTTCCTACTCCTAATACAAGAAGTGAGCACGGTTTAATTTCCTGCAACCTAATTCAGCTCTTATGGGCGCAGGTTGCCCAGGTGTAATTTGCCCTCGCGAACATCCTACCCGACAACGACTCTGAGACTGGGAACCCTTGATGTTATTTGGTTCCACCGGATCCAGTTCGTGTACGACCATTGCAACACCCTAGTGGTTATTCCACCGAGTAGCCCAATTGGTACTCCCAAGTCGTCAGTCAATATATCTGCTGACTGTTGAGACCATACACCTCGCCAGAAGAGAGTGCATGATGTGACCCTCACAGATAAGGCCGGCCTAAAAGTGAGCCTGGCGACTTCGTCCTTAACCGGATCGATATTATAATTGCCGACCTTCTAACTTTGGGTCAGGTCAAGCGGCTGCGCGCCAGACACGACCTGGGCGTCTACGACCAACACATCGTGCTCCCTCACGACAACCAGGTCAGGTTTACGAACACCCTCTGATGTACGTAGGCGCGGTTCGTTGTTCACCTCGATCCCCTTATTTTTGAAGAAGCCAGAGAGTGTCTTGCACACGGCATTGTGTCTCATGATCCTTCCGCCATGAGTGCGGAAGCAACACTGGATTACGTGTGCCACTGTCTCGGTGCTAGTACACCCAGCCCTACAATTTATGTTCTTGTGGGCTGTTCTCCGACCCCTCGTCGTGGATACTCGGGTTGGCAGACTGTTGACATGCACGTGATGATATTGGCGATAGTCCCTTCCGGGTATGCCCGTGCTGCCAGCATCGATCCACCGAGTGGAAGCGGTCGACTTCTCACTTGTTAGCAGGTGTTACACCACCTGTTTTCTTAGGGAAGAATATCGTCCTGCTCGCTAAGAGCTAGTCTGGAAATGATCCCAGATGCAACATGAGGTTGTACGGAAGAGCCCTATGGGCTGGTGGAACTTTACTCCACATGGTGAATGTTACGCCATCAATGCTAGGAGCTGAGTTGTATGGAATTTTCACCGTACTGATCTCGCATTCACTACTCGGTGAAGCGGTAGCAGATTTTTGCCGATGTTCTAGCAGGGATTCGTGTTGCTGAACTGGAGCCGAGGGAACGGTTAACACTGGTTCCCAGTGGTTCACCATTTCCTCGAGGGATGGATTAGACGTTCATCCCCTCCATTCAGAATCCGCTTTGCAGCTATGGACATGTTCTTCTTGGAGAGATTTTGCATGTCCACACATTCCTTACGCCTTCTAGTATCCCTATTACTGGGCGTTATAACCCTTTTTTTCTCACGTACCACTGTTTTTGTTTGCCATACGATGTTATCATGGCTTTGAGGCAGGGCTCTATCATTCCTGACGTGTCTAGGCCTGCCTCGACCTGTTCTGCTAACGCGACCAGCGCTTGAGAGCCCAGATAGTCGGACCCTCTGACCCTTGGCACAGACTTCTTGCCGCTTCAAGGTACTGGTCCGCATTAGGTATAGAGGCACCGAGTGACTCCTGATCACTAATAGTGGAGTCCGGGCTAGAGGAATCCGAGGAGGACAACTCCGTGATGGCCTGTTCCAACAAAGCCCCAAGGGCGGTCCTAGGCTGAATTTCTGGGGGGGGTAATTGGATGAACAATTCAAAATTTTTTTCCGGGATAGTGCAAACCCACCCATACATATCCCCCCTAACCCCCCTCCCCCACCCCCGTCGGGAATATTTTGACGGTGTAAACTTCTTTATACTAATATTTTGCAGTTCTTTTTATTGTTGTTATTTTTTGAGTGCTTGTTCTACTTATACGAGGGCTATATCATTTCGTCATGGTCGTTTGAAATTTAGTTTTCTTGATAATTTCAAAAATATGGATTCGATCGCGACAAAATTTTGTATTCCAATGGAGAATTATATATTCAAGCTACAATTTTCCAAATCGCATGACCAGAACTATAAAAACCATAGAAAATTATAACTCTCGAACGAAAAGGCCTAGGGAGTTGAAATTTTCAGGATAAGACTGGATCTCAAATTTCGCGGTCACGTTCATCAATGAGCCGAATTAGACTAGGGGTTCCTTAAATATGATCGTTTGAAATTTGGGTTTCTTGATCATTTCAAAACTACGGATTCGATTGTGACGAAATTTTGTATTTTAATGGAGAATGATATATTTAAGCTACATTTTGTCCAGATCGCATTACCAAAACCATAGAAAATTATAACTTCCGAACGGAAAGGCCTAGGGACTTGAAATTTTCAGGTTTGGATCGCCAATGTCGGGGTCATGTTTATCGATGAGCAAAATTAAACTAGGGGTTCCGTAAATATGGCCATTCAGAAAATTTGTTTTCTGATACTGAATGGATTGGAATGAAATTTTGCACATAGACAATAATGTACTCAAACTACGTGCGAAATTTGTCCAGATCGCATTGCCAAAACCATAGGTACCGTATAAAATTCTAGCGCATAATCGGAAAAAAAAATTGGAAACCTAAAGCACTGACGTAAGTCTGGAGTTCTGCTCAGTTTTTAATTTTTTTGACAGCTGTTAAAAAAATTTTCAATCGGTTTCTAAAACTTGAAAATGCGATTCTACCTAGAAGGTGGATGAAAGAGCGCTCAAAAGCTCCTTACTTCACGGCAGTACTTTTTATACATTTTTTTTACAAACTTTCCAATTCTAATTGCCACGTTCTTACGAATCCAACACCTTCTTAATCAGAAAATCGTTCGAAAAACAAATGTTCTCTTCTTCAAGCTGAACAACACAAGGGCGTAGATATGGAGGGGTACTGGGGTAATTAATTACCCCACTAAGACTTCCAAAATATAAATTTTCAGAATTATCGCCAAGGCTTGATGTACCTATACCTGACGAGATTTTTTATCGATTACCCCTTCAAGAAACAACATGAGCAGTTTAGGTGTCAATCTTATCCAACAACAGACTCACCACTTATACATTTTATGCAATATGATCTTCAAAAATAAAACGTACGAGTGAAAGTGAAACTTCAGAATTTTTCATTTATTTCACTGATTTTTCTGTTTTGATTTTTTTTTCTGTTAATTTTATTGCATTATTATATTATTTTCTTGTTGGTCATTTTTTGCTAAATAAAATTTTCCAGTGCTCTGGGGGGGGTAATTACCCCCGTTACCCCCCCCCGTAGGACCGCCCTTGCAAAGCCCTATAGACTGGAGTTTTTCTCATGCCTCTCAATGAGTCAATTGTCCTTCCTGGGAAGAACTGACTCAGGAAGACATTAACAAACCGGACCTCTTGGCCCAGTCTACTTCGGTCGTACTCAATCACGTGTGCCACCTTGACCGCGGCGATTTTCATCTCCTCGGTCGAGTATCCCCTATGACGACGTTCGATTTTAATATCCTCATTTGCTGCCTCTGGATGAGCTCCTTGCCTGTGCACCCCGGGGCCAATCTTTGTTGTGAACTCCCTACTCGGTTCACATAACATGCACATAAAGCCTTGGCTTGCTGTCTGCTCGGCCACCGAGACCCTAGACGGCCCAGGTCTCGAAGGATCCGGAACCGTTACTTGGGCACGGTGTGTGCACATGTGATTGGCCAGTCCTCTCATCGAGTAAAGCACTCGTACGGGTACGCAAATTGAGCATGCAACCTCAGTTGTTCGAGGTGCCTGCGCGTCGGCATCGGACCAGGTGCTCCCGAGGTCCGTCACAAGTCGGGCCGTGCTCCGAGTACACGGCCTTTGGCCCTCAGGCCGACATTTATTCACTCTGTCGTGAGCTAATCGTGTTTTTGCGGGTGAGGCTGCTAACCCACACCCACACGGGGGATTACCCCTATGCCCCTCCCGTTAGGCTGAATGCCGGACACCAACTTTGGTGGGAGTGGGCCATTTGAAGGGGCTGCCTTCTTTGGTGCCATTGCCTGTTATTGGCCGCCTCCGAAGAGACGTTGCCCGACTCCCACGACGCGGACGCTACAGTTTAGACTTGGGAGAGTCTAAAGCACTGACGTGAAGTCTGGAGTTTCGCCTTAAATTGAGAATTTTTTTGACAGCTGTCAAAAATTTTTTCATTTTGTTTCTGAAACTGGAAAATGTGAATCTACCTACAAGGTGGATGGACGAGCGCTCAAAACTCCTGACTTCACGGCAGTGCTTTTCGTAATTTTCAATAAAAAATTTGAGGTATCCATTATTCCATAGTTTGTTTCTCACTTTTTTCGTGTTTTGGCCATGATACACGAGACTGCTCAAATTGATTGCTCTGTTTTGCAAGTTATCAATGGTAGCAGTAGCATGAGATGACAGAAAGTTTAAAATAATACCAGAGATGGTTGGTTTTGTGTCCCATTTAGTGGTGAGTTTTTGTTCCTCCGTTCGGTGCACGCAGACGTCCAGAAATGGCAGAGAACATTCATTCTCGACCTCGACTATGAACTGGATCTTCTCATGGTACCGGTTGAACAAAGCAACAGCTTCATCATTCCTGTCTCGTGGTAAAGACATGATAGAGTCATCCACATATAATTTGAGAAAAGAAACAGCGAAAGGTAACTCGCCTATTACTGTTGTGACCAGGTCTTTCATCACAAAGCTGGTAGAGTAGGACTCGCCATACCACCCATCGTAGTGCCCTCGACTTGTTGGTATGTATCTCAATCGAACAAAAAATAGCTGGTTTCAAACAGCATATTATCAACATAAACTTTGATGATAAGTTCCGTGAAATGTTCTCTTGATAATTGCTGCTCCAAGTATCTCATCATCAGGGTTCTCTCATCTTGCAATTCTCTCATATAATTGTTTCGATCTCCAAGTTCAAAATACGTTCGCACAATAATATCCTCCTTCTTCCTAACAGGACCATCCTCAATTTATAAGGAATATATCGACTGTTGATAATATGTTTAGGGTAAAGATTCTTCTTTCTACACTGTAATAAGAAAATTCTTCTGTTATAGAAAGATACCAGCTTCCTGTCTACTATCTTCAAATGTTTTGTGTGCTGATATACGACTGTACCGTATGTTTGATGTAGTGTGTCAGAGAAACCTACTTCTCCCATTGTACTTGAACTATAATTACAGTGTTAGTGTAGTGTAGTGTAGTGGAAGGGGGCTTGAGTGACACCTTGTTTTGAAGGTTATTCGATTGCCTTTCCAAGAATGCCATAAACTTGGCCTTTTTGAGCTCCTGTTCTACCTACACGAGGGCTATATCATTTCGTTACGATGTCTGTATTTTTTTAATTTTGAGCCGAAAATGGTCTCAATCGACATATTTCGACTCACTGATGACGAATCCGTCGGAAAATTCAAGTCTTTCCGTCCGTCCGTCCTGCCGTATACATGATAACTCTGGAACAGAACGACCTAGTCCGTTTTTCGGCAAAATTCGACCAAGGGTTCCGTAGATATGGCCGTTCGAAATTTTGTTCTCTTGATTACTTCGAAACTACTGATTCGATCGAAATGAAATTTTTCATTTTCACTCAGATCAAGAATGAGGTGTTCAAGCTACATGCGAAATTTTGTCCAGATCGCTCGACCAGAACCATAAAAACATAGAAAATTGTAACTTTTGAACGGAAAGACTCAAAAACTTGGAATTTTCAGGGTAGGTTCGATTCTCGAATGCCGCGGTTGAGTTCGTTATTGAGCAAAATTCGACAAGGGGTTCCTTAAATATGTTCGTTTGAAATCTTGTTTTCTTGATAATCTCGAAACTACGGATTCGATCGTGACGAAATTTTGTATTTTAATAGGAAATGATATATTCAAGCTACATTTTTTCCAGATCGCATAACCAGAACCATTTCAAATTCCAACGAATTATTGAATAAAATATTCTTTTACTTCTGTAACAGCTGATTCGGCAAAATTGGCAAAGAGTTGCTGTCATTTTTTTGACAGCTGCCAAAAATTTCTTCAATTGGTTTCTGTATTGTTTACTATTAGAAAAGAATATTGAAACGCATTATAATTATTAATTCACTCGCTCGCTCGACCGCCTTCATCTGACTGATCGAACTCCCCAGTGATAAGGTGTTTATTTCGCACAATATGCTGACAAGAATCTGAGTCATACAATACAGTTTCTAAAATTGGAAAATGCGAATCTACCTACAAGGAGGATGAACGAGCTCTCAAAAGCTCCTGACTTCACGGCAGTGCTTTTTATATTTTCTCTGTTGGTACTGTAACGAAGTGAATTTCGTTACTGAGACATCCGGTATAATTTACGCAAATTTTTGGACAAAAATCTATGTAAGTTCTTCGATATTTCTCATCAAGAAGATGTATATTCTACGTCGGTTTTTGGAAGTTTTACTCAGATATATCCGTATTCCAATACAGAAAAATTCATAAGTCACCCGGTATAATCGGCATAGGTTTTGGGGAAAATTTGTTAAAATATTTCCGTATCACATATTAAGCGAATTTAACGTGTTCATTTACAATCCCAGCCTATGTATAAAAACTCCAGAAATTAGTCGCCGAGATGATATCTTCTGCAGATGTTAGGTTTTGTATGTTGACGACGGGTTTTTTTTGGAAACGACGCCGTTTTCGCGTTTCAAAGTTTCCCCCATCAAACCCTGATTATATAAGAGGGTACGGGATGGAATTTTGGCAATTCCGATTTAGCCGTCGAGTTTAATGCTGTTGGAAAGTTTCGATGAAATTTTGATCGAGTGAGAAATTCCGAAGAATAAACCTTCCGATATTGTTTCGAGCGTGGGCTAATGACCGACATTTGTTCGTGGCGAACATTAAACCGAGAAAGTGACTCTAAGCCATTTTTGTGGTTTTCGTAGCGCACCAAAGCTCGTGCAGTGTGTCACCTAAAGCACTGACGTGAAGTCTAGATCAGGGCCGTATCTAGGGCGTGGCAAGGATGGCACTTGCCACAGGCGCAAGGTCCGCAGGGGCGCCAAAAAATATCAAAAATAGAAAAAATAGAAGCACCAAGAAAAAAGAATGAATTCGAAACATGACAACACGGTAACGTAAGTAAGTAATTCGATCACAACATTTCGAAACATTGATATTCAAAGTACAGAATGAGAATGCAATAAGGTCAGAACTACGAGAAATATGGTCCAATTGTTGTAAAAAATTTTCAAAGATGCCGTACTCTGATCATAAATATTACAATCGGCAATATCGTCATGCGATTCCAAGACAGCCCTTTTATGAGTTGTTTACACTACATTCCTTATTGCATCCAGCTTGTTTTGAAGGGCGGCTTCTTTGATGATGATGGTTCATAATGATCGATTTGTTTAGATTTTTAGGCCACATCTGTGGTATTTTAAAAACGATTTGTATTGCCAAAAATTCATCAATCAGAGTTTTGAGCTCAAGAAGTGGGAGAAAAATTGGGGAATCTTATTCTGTTCTACATAAATATTGAATTCTTTCATATGTGAAGAAAGATTAGAAATTTAAATTTTAATGTTCGTTTAGTATATATCCAGATTTGAAGTGTTATAAATTTTGAGTTTTTTTTAAATTCTGACTTTTTTGTGCCATTGTGCTTTTGCATTCGAGCATTATAAGGGGAGTTATTGAAGGGGAGTTGTACTAAGTATTTGTTATTTTTTATTGACATTATTCTGGCATCGGATATATTGTTCCATTCAATTCAAGAAGAAATATGTTTGGTTCATTGCGGAAAATATGGATTTTCAAACTTGAGTTCTCACTTCTCAGAGCGTCTTTTTGAGCGCTCGTATTACCTACACGAGGGCTATATCATTTCGTCACAATGTCTGTATTTTTCGAATTTTGAGCTGAAAATGGTCTCAATCGACTATGTTCGACTCACTGATGACGAATCCGTCGGAAAATTCGAGTCTGTCCGTCCGGCCGTCCGTAAGCACGATAACTCTCGAACGGAACAACCTAGAGACTTGAAATTTTCAGTGTGGGTTCAGTTCCCGAATGCCTCGGTTAAGTTCGTTAATGGGCCAAATTCCACTAGGAGTTCCGTAAATATGGCCGTTCAAAGTTTTGTTCCCCTGATTACTTGAAAACTACAGATTTGATCGAGATGAATTTTGCACTCAAATGGAGAATGAGGTGTTCAAGCTACATGTGAAATTTTGTCTAGATCGCATGAACAGAACCATAGAAACCATAGAAAATTGTAACTTTTGAACGGAAACGCCTAGGGACTTGAAATTTTAAGGATAGGTGTGGATCTCGAATGTCGTGATCACGTTCATCTATGAGCAAAATTATACTGGGGGTTCTGTAAATATGGTCGTTTGAAATTAAGTTTTCTTGATAGTTTCAAAACTACAGATTCCATCGTGACGAAATTCTGTATACTAATGGAGAATAATATATTCAAGCTACATTTATCCAGATCACATGACCAGAACCATAGAAACCATAGAAAATCATAACCTCCGAACGAAAAGGCCTAGGGACTTGAAATTTTCAGGATAGGTGTGGATCTGAAATGTCGCGTTCCCCTTCATCAATGAGCAGAATTATACTAGGGGTTCCGTAAATACGGTCGTTTGAATTTTATTTTCTCGATAATTTCGAAACTAAGGATTCGATCGAGATCAAATTTTGTATTTTAATCGAGAATGATATATTAAAACAATATTTTGTCCAGATCGCATAACCAGAACCATAGAAACCATAGAAAATTGTAACTCTTGAACGGAAAGGCCTAGGAACTTGAAATTTTCAGGGTGGATATGGATCGCGAATATCGCGGTCACGTTCATCAATGAGCAAAATTTAAATTAGATTAGGGGTTCCGTAAATATAGCCGTTCAAAATATTTTTTTCCTGATAGTTTGGAAACTGCTGATTGGATTGGAATGAAATTTTGTTCCCAGCTGAGGAATAATGTATTCAAACTACGTGCGAAATTTTGTCCAGATCGCATCACGAAGACCATAGATACAGTAGAAAATTCTAGCGAATTATCGAAAAAAAAATTGGTCAGCTGAAGCACTGACATGAAGTCTGGAGTTTCGCCTAATTTTCAGAATTTTTTTGACAGCTGTCGAGAATTCCTTCAATTGATTTCTGAAACTGGAAAATGCGAATCTACCTACAAGGTGGATGTACGAGCGCTCAAAAGCTCCTGACTTCACGGCAGTGCTTTTCGTAATTTTTTTCGAATGAAATGTAATAAAACACTAATTTTAGTGTTACTTTCCATAGTTTTCATTGAATCAATCTCATCTGGCAAGATTATTCTAGTGATTTTTTATACCGTATGGACTTCTTGAATATTGTAACCTCGGGCCCTGTACGAAACTATTAGTACGTGTTTCAAAGGGTTATAAAAATAGTATTTGTATGCTAAGTTTGCGGTTTTTTTTGCAGAGATTGTGATTATCGATTATTGTTTTCTAGTCAACTTACCAAAATTTTTATTGTAAGTTTTTGAGATAAATGTTCGTATTTATAACATAAATATGAGTATTGCATTTTGTTTCTTCATAATTTGTTTTATTTTTATTCATTTCATTTAAAATGTGTATTTCAATGTTTTTAATGAAAAAATTCTTCCAAAAATATGTGTATTATTTTGAAAATCTTACGGATATATATGACTAGCATTATGAAAAAAATACTATAAGAAAATATGATGGATGAAAAAAAATCTACGCAAATGAGGGGGCGCTGTCTAATATATTGCCACAGGCGCAATAGTAGGTACCTAGATACGGCCCTGGTCTAGATGTTCGCCTAAGTTTGACAGCTGTCGAAATTTTTTCAATTGATTTCTAAAACTGGAGAATGCAAATCTACCTACAAGGTGGGTGTACGAGCTCTCAAAAGCTCCTGACTTCACGGCAGTGCTTTTCATCTTTTTGAGCGCTCGTACTACTTACACGCGGGCTATATCATTTCGTCACGATGTCTGTATTTTTCGAATTTTGAGCCGAAAATGGTCTCAAACAACTATATTCGACTCACTGATAACGAATTCGTCGGGAAATTCGAGTCTGTCCGTCCGTCCGGCCGTCTGCCCGGCCGCCCGCCGTATACACGATAACTTTCGAACGGAATGTCCTAGAAATTTGAGATTTTCAGGGTAGGTTCGAATCTCGAATGCCGCGGTTAAGTTCGTTATTGGGCAAAATTCGCCCAGGGGTTCCGTAAATATGGCTGCTCAAAATTTTGTTTTCCTGATTACTTCGAAACCACAGATTCGATCGAGATGAAATTTCGCACTCAAATGGATAATGACGTTTTCAAGCTACATGCAAAATTTTGTTCAGCTCACATGACCAGAACAATAGAAACCTCAGAAAATAATAACTTCGTTAATTTCTAGGATAGCTGTGGATCTCGAATGTGGTGATCGCGTTTATAAATGAGCAAAATTACACAGGGGGTTCCGTAAATATGGTCGTTTGAAATTCAGTTTTCTTGTTAATTTCAAAACTACGTATTCGATCGTGATGAAATTTTGTATTTTAATGGAGAATGATATATTCAAGCCACATTTTTCCCATATCGCATGACTAGAACCATAGAAACCATAGAAAATTATAACTTTCGAACGGAAAGACCTAGGGGCTTGACATTTTTTCAGGATTTCAAAATTAGACTAGGGGTTCCGTAAATATAGCCGTTCAAACAATTTTTTTCCTGTTAATTTCGAAACTACCCATAGGATTGGAATAAAATTTCGCACATAGATGAAGAATAGTGTATTCAAACTACGTGGGAAATTTGGTCCAGATCGCATTACCAAGACCATAGATACCGTAGGAAGTTCTAGCGAGTAATCGAAAAAAAATGGTTACCTAAAGCACTGAGCTTTAGCTTTTAAAAAAAAAATTGCCCACCTATAGCACTGACGTGAAGTCTGGATTTTTCCCTTAGATTGAAATTTTCTTTGACAGCTGTCGAAATCTTTCCAATTGGTTTCTAGAACTGGAGAATGCGAATCTACCTACAAAGTGGATGAACGAGCGCTCAAAAGCTCCTGACTTCACGGCAGTTCTTTTCGTAATTTTTTATTATTTGTTCTCATTTATTCGAGCCTTAGTCTGAATAAATGAAACAATTATCTCAACCGAATATTTCATGTGCCCTGGCAGCGTGGAGTATCATTAATTTGTGCTTCAATGTCCCTCAAGTGAAGTTCGGACGCTGTCGCTCATTGTGGCCTAGCATTATGAGGGATGCCAGCTGGACTTCATACGTTGAGGAAAGGGGTCAATCTCTTCAATTAGTTTTTCTCAGGGTAAAGTACCATTTTGGTGGATGCGCCATTTATTATTTCGGCTCCTCCACTATAAATCCCCTTGTATCAATTTCCCGACAAAAGTTTCATTTTGGTGGATGCGCCATTTATAATTTCGGCTCCTCCATTGTCAATACCATTGTATAAATCCGTCAGAGTAAATTTTATTTACTACCTCCATAGCCTCCTCCTCCTCACTGGCAGAAGAAATCGATTCTTGCCAATCGCTACCACCTCAGATTGGATCGAACTTTGTCTCCAACTTTGTAAAAGCTACCCGAGGTTAGACTACCCGAGGTTAGACACAGTAAGTGTCATAAGTCGATAGCAATGAAAAATTTACGTTTTGGAAAACTTCAACTTGAATTTATCGGTATAGGTACTTTGCGTATTCTTACTTTCAATTCTTCTACATTTCGGGGTACTAACAAAGAAGGTCAAGTTTATGGCATTTTTGAAAGTGCAATCGAATTAACATTGAAAGCAGGTGTCACCCAACCCCCCTACCCATTTGAGATTTTAGGGGTTGATACAAATTGATTGCAATCAGCCGTATCAAATGTCCCCCTACTAACCAAAGTTTACCTTTTTTGCACTTCTCCTGATTTTGCAAAGGGACCGAGATATTTAAGGTGGTATTTCTTCAAATTGACACACCGTATAAAACTTATTAACAAACGATCAGCTTCCACTACGGGGCGACATTAACAGGGGATGAGTCTTCGATTACGGAGCTTCACACAGGTATAATCTATCCATAAGGTGGTTCTGATGATTGGGAATGACAAATGAAAGTTTTCATTGGATTTCAATATGGTCTTTTCAATTTCAGGGAGCGCCAATTGTTTTCCAAAATACCATTTCTTTTTCTCGAAAGATTCCAAAGGTTTATTAATGGATATAATGAATCAAAGTCAAAGCAATGTACCAAGATAATATCAGAAGACTTGTCTTTTCAGATATGCGTGGCCTCCGGAATTGTTGAGGTTCTTTCGGATGAAGATTACGAGAGTCCTATAATATCTTTCGGAAAAGGTACCGTACTTGGCGAAGCTGCCCTTATTTTAACTCTGCCTTCGAAAACTACAGTGCGAGCAGCAAATTATTGCGAGTTGCAGGTGAGAAAATCTTAATTTTTCTTAAATAGCGTGGAATCTGTCCTCTGGGAATTGAGAGCACCTTCAGATGAAGATTAGGAGATTATCTTTCGGAAAAGGTAACCTTACTCGGTGACGCTGCATTATTTCAACTCTGCCTGTGAAAAATACAGATGAGAAAATTTTGTCTGTCCCCTGCAAAAGTAGTAGGGACATTATTGAAGAAAAATTTCAACTTTGTAAAATGCTAGATTGGCGTAATGAGAGGAGGTGCCGAAGCACGTTGTTTCGAACGATTTTATAAGTATTATAAGTCTGCCTTCTTTACATATTTTCATAAAATCTGTATTATTAAAATTTAGTTCATTCCTTCATATTATTTTGAATCGACCGAGAAATTCATGATTTGCATGAAAATAACTTCAATATTCAATCATAAAGAGCTTTAAAATAGAGCAAATTTAGGTTTGGAATATTTCGACTTATTCGTTGTTATATTGGTAGCCATGATATTAGGACAGAAGACAAGTAGCAAGCACAAAAGTTGATATGTCATTCGATAGCACACTTAATGGGGTTGTTTTTGCTGGAAAGAAAACATGTCCAAAATTAATGATTTTTCATCGATAAAACCATTCGAAAAATATGACTGGTTTTGTTCACTTCAGAACCATGACATTCATCTCCTCACCACGCCCGCAATGAAAAATTTTTTGGCAGACAGATATTCTTATCTTGTAGAAAATTTAATGCTGTTTCCAAATATGTGGTAAAATCTGAAGAGGATCCAAAGAAAAGTGAATTATATTCGATTTTATGGAGAAACTTGAAATATTTCGTGAAATCAAGAAATCTAAAATTGAAGAATAACCGTCAACATTTCGACCATGCGTTATATGACATTTTTTGTTGCAAAAATTATGTATGATCTCCCGCTGAAGTTTGGCTCTTTTAAAAGTAGACACCCTGTATATATACTTATGTAAGTATTATTACAGGTTTTGTATAAAGTTGATTTTGTGCAAATCATCAAGCTATTTCCCGAAATCTACCTTCAACTGCATGAAGCTATCCTGTCAAGAATAGATAATTTCAGACAAGATGAGTACCAGGTAGACCTCATCTCGAAATTCACGACTCTCAACCTTTACGTATCTCAAAAAATGAATTTGTCCGCCATCAAGAGGGTGAAGAAGAGACTTCTCGCAGAGCCCTTTGAAGACATTATACCGCAAGATCATCAAGCCTGCGAACTTTATAAATACGCAGAAAACGTGAAGAAGAAGAAAGGAAGATACATCGCTCTGAGCGGCAAATTTCCCTGGGTTTTATCTCCGAATTCTTCTTTTTCGAGGGTCTGGGAGTTCATAATCTTATTCGATGTTCTTATAATTGCGTTCATTTATCCATATTTCATCTCTTATCACAGAGGATTTCCTCATGTGGTTGCCAACGCTTCGTGGATTCTCGAGTTTTTTTATGTCGCTGATATATACATCATTTTGACGACGGCTATTGAAGGTAAAGATTACATCATAAACAAGTTCTCGTTGCTGCTGCATTATCATTTGCGATCATTCAGATTCCACTTGGAACTGTTATCAACGTTTCCGTTAGAATATTTCTTCTTCAGAAGCAGCAATCAGATGTTTTATACCGTGAAGTTGAATCGTCTCCTGAAATGTCACCGGATATACACTTTCTTCAAAAAAACCGAAACTCAGTTTCTGGTTTCTAACATTCTGGCGTTGAGGTTGATCAAATACGCCATCTATATCATTCTTGTTAATTACTGGTACGGCATCCTGCTTTATTCCAGTACCTGCTTCTCGCCGTTCTGCTTAAGAGACGGTTGGTACAGACAACATCTGATCTCGGATCAGAAAATGAAATTATCCAGTCCGTGTACCAGTTATCCCACTCTGATGTCGACCTATTTCGGACTCACGGTGTTGTCCACGTTGGGTTTCGACGATATAATTCCTGGAAACGTTCAAGATATGATCCTCATGATAGTGGGAGTTATAATTGGTGAGTAAATCAGAACAAACCGTATAGATTGATGTAGGTACCTTAATTTAGTGTAAAACTGATTTGCGAAAACGAAAAATCAAAGATATACCTAGTAGGTACTGTACTGTATCGGTACTTTCATGCGGTTAAACTATTACCCACATTACAGTTTTCTATTGAAAACCGCAAAGGACTAGAACTCTACCTTGAATGAGTTCATTTTAACGTGAAAATATTACTCTAGATAATCTTTGGCCAAGATCGTGTTCGTATAGTGGTTTCAGGACTTCACGTTGTTTATGCAACCCAAATTACGCTTGATTCAATAGAAAAGATTGACGGGAAAACACTTATTTTTAGCACTTAAAAGGGTAATAACAAGTTTATTGGTGCTGTTGGGGACAGGTCCCCAACATCAGGTCAAATAATAAGAATCGGGAAAGAGCTGCGAGAAACTCCATTCTATACAATTAATGGAATAGGTCGACTGGTGAGAATTCTCTCATATGATGTTTAAAGATGGTCGAGTAAGTTAAATGCTGCAATAATAACTTCTTAACCTTAATTGGTGATGATGTGTGATGATTGGTGATGTAATTAGTGGGGGAGAAATAAGTTAACGATGCGTCTACGATAGTTGTCTCCCTGCGAAGTAATCCCATTCAGGATTATTGATAACCTATAATAATAAGTTAAGAGAATGAACAATCTAACGTTCTCAACCAGTTGAGGCTCTATTCCATGATACAGTTGATCAATGATAATTGAAGATGATAAACATAATGACGACACTGAAGCTGTCTCTGGGTAACCGTAATAATAGCTGAAAGCTATATAATATAGAGTAATTCGACTAGTATTATTCAAAGAGTATTGCATCAACCCAGTTATGATTAGAGAAGGTGATGATTAAACAATTATCGTTAATACAAGAAGTTCTCTAGAATTTTGAGTTGACAATGGCACAAACTCGTGTGAAGCACTCAAGAATTTAATACACATGGTCGGTTAGGGTCATTAAATAATGTTGAACAGACTTAACTCACTATGAGAAGCAAATTAAATATCTTGTGGATAAGAATGAATGAAGAATATAAACAATTAATTAGTAATGAAATAATGATAACACATTCCCTATCAATGGAGAATACGAACAATAAATGAATAAGCATAATTAAGTATTGAACATGAAGACAAAGAATGTACAAAGAATAAACAAGAAGCGAATAAACATGAATGAAGAGTGAACAAGACATGACGAAACACGTGGTAACATACGTTATCCTATGAACTGCAATAGTTCAACAGTTAGGAACATTAACTAACGTTGAATAGAAAGAATTCACTACAAAAAGCAGATGAAAGTCTTGTGGATCCAAACAAATTACATGAAATAACGCATTGAATAAGTAATGGAAACAATTAAATAAAAAGTAACTCTAAAGCCTAGTTTACATTGGTATAATTAGTAGTAGAGTTCGGTGGTAGAGTGCTTATTATTCCCCTACCAATGTAAACAGGCTGGCGTACCGCAAGGATTGGTCCTAGGACCGTTGTTTTTCATTATATATAAATATATATATATTGTTATGGTTCAATTTTTGATATTAATAATTTTAAATTTTACTATTGAAATTTTAAGAAAGAACCACTAACAATATTAAAAATAATTTTGTATTTTTATTTTTCATTTATTTTTCCCGCGACTCTTTTTAAGATGGTTCTCAAGGTGCACAAATAAAATAATTTTTATTTACAACAACTTATTATTTAAATTCAATAAACTAATTCTAATAATTTTATAAATTCGAAATTATTACTCCTTTTGAACAAGATCTAAATTAAAAATTTAGAAAAGCACTGCCGTGAAGGCAGGAGCTTTTGAGCGCTCGTACATGCACCTTGTAGGTAGATTCGCATTTTCCAGTTTTAGAAATCAATTGAAGGAATTTTTGACTGCTGTCAAAAAAATTCTGAAACTTAGGCGAAACTCCAGACTTCATGTCAGTGCTTCAGCTGATCAATTTTTTTCCGATAATTCGCTAGAATTTTCCACGGTATCTATGGTCTTGGTGATGCGATCTGGACAAAATTTTGCACGTAGTTTGAATACATTATTCCTGAGCTAGGTGCATAATTTCATTCCAATCCGATCGGTAGTTTCGAAACTATCACGAAAAAAATATTTTGAACGGCCATATTTACGGAACCCCTAGTCCAATTTTGCTCATTGATGAACATGACCGTGAAATTTGCGATCCAAACCCACCCTGAAAATTTCAAGTCCCTAGGCCTTTCCGTTCAAAAGTTACAATTTTCTATGGTTTCTATGGTTCTGGTCATGCGATCTGGACAAAATTTCACTTGTAGCTTGAACACCTCATTTTCCATTTGAGTGCAAAATTTCATCTCGATCAAATCTGTAGTTTTCAAGTAATCAGGGAAACAAAACTTTGAACGGCCATATTTACGGAACCACTGGTGGAATTTGGCCCATTAACGAACTTAACCGAGCCATTCGGGAACTGAACCTACCCTGAAAATTTCAAGTTTCTAGGACATTCCGTTCGAGAGTTATCGTGTATACGGCCGGACGGACGGCCGGACGGACGGACGGACGGACGGACAGACTCGAATTTTCCGACGGATTCGTCATCAGTGAGTCGAACATAGTCGATTGAGACCATTTTCGGCTCAAAATTCGAAAAATACAGACATCGTGACGAAATGATATAGCCCTCGTGTAAGTAGTACGAGCGCTCAAAAACTCACAGTGAACAGCTCACTCTAAATATAGTTCATCAAAATGCAAGCTTCAAATTTCTCCTCCGTTTCGTAGTGAATATCTGTGAATTCAGTGATTGATTTTATAAGATTGATTGTCTCGGGTTCCACTAATATTTCTGGTATGAGCTGTTGGGACAGTTTTATCCCACAGTTTTCTTCTAAACTGTGAAATCAGCAATGAATATACTGCAGATTGATTCCAGCATCTCCTTGAACCTCGAATTTGAAGGCTTTCAACAACTAACAGCCATTTGAATCTCACTAAATTAACAACTTCATGATGTCAGGCTGCATAAATCTTCAATAATCTTTCGTTTTCAAATCTCAATTTCAATAATACAATTCAAAGAAGTTTTTCCACACTGACTTTTTACAATTGTCAAAAAAAATTGGCTTGCTTAATTCTAATAATTCAATAGATTTCTATGGTAACAATTAAATTATTCTGAACTATCTTAAAAATTACTTTACTATAATTTATACGATATTTAAAAAATTACGAAAAGCACTGCCGTGAAGGCAGGAGCTTTTGAGCGCTCGTACATGCACCTTGTAGGTAGATTCGCATTTTCCAGTTTTAGAAATCAATTGAAGGAATTTTTGACTGCTGTCAAAAAAATTCTGAAACTCCAGACTTCATGTCGGTGCTTCAGCTTTTTTTCCGATAATTCGCTAGAATTTTCCACGGTATCTATGGTCTTGGTGATGCGATCTGGACAAAATTTTGCACGTAGTTTGAATACATTATTCCTGAGCTAGGTGCATAATTTCATTCCAATCCGATCGGTAGTTTCGAAACTATCAGGAAAAAAATATTTTGAACGGCCATATTTACGGAACCCCTAGTCTAATTTTGCTCATTGATGAACATGAACGTGAAATTTGCGATCCAAACCCACCCTGAAAATTTCAAGTTCCTAGGCCTTTCCGTTCAAAAGTTACAATTTTCTATGGTTTCTATGGTTCTGGTCATGCGATCTGGACAAAATATTGCTTCAATATATCATTCTCGATTAAAATACAAAATTTCATCTCGATCGAATCCGCAGTTTCGAATTTGTCGAGAAAACAAAATTTCAAACGACCGTATTTACGGAACCCCTTGTATAATGTTGCTCATAGATGAACGTGATCACGACATTCGAGATCCACACCTATCCTGAAAATTTCAAGTCCCTAGGCCTTTCCGTTCAAAAGTTACAATTTTCTATGGTTTCTATGGTTCTGGTCATGCGATCTGGACAAAATTTCACATGTAGCTTGAACACCTCATTTTCCATTTGAGTGCAAAATTTCATCTCGATCAAATCTGTAGTTTTCAAGTAATCAGGGAAACAACTTTGAACGGCCATATTTACGGAACCCCTGGTGGAATTTGGCCCATTAACGAACTTAACCGAGCCATTCGGGAACTGAACCCACACTGAAAATTTCAAGTCTCTAGGTTGTTTTGTTCGAGAGTTATCGTGCTTACGGCCGGCCGGCCGGACGGCCGGACGGACAGACTCGAATTTTCCGACGGATTCGTCATCAGTGAGTCGAACATAGTCGATTGAGACCATTTTCGGCTCAAAATTCGAAAAATACAGACATCGTGACGAAATGATATAGCCCTCGTGTAAGTAGTACGAGCGCTCAAAAAAAAATCTTGAATTTTGGTGATCTAATTTGAATTTATTTTTCACTTTTGGATTTCCATGACAATATATATATTGGATATACCAAAGATAGGTGTGGTGACGAGATTGCCAGTTCGCAGAGGACTGTGCTTTCAACTTTTCCAGTCTACTATTCCAGAAAATCCATAACGAAACAACTGAATTAAGTAACTATATAATATTCCATGTATGTACCTGATGGTTTAGTATTGCGAACTTAAAACTGTATGCAAAATATTTCGCAGTTTATTGTATTACAGTCTGTAGAGAGTTAATGATTCAGTTGAAAGTTTGAGTCTAATATTCGAAATGTTTACGTTCACCAGGTATTTTCCTTTTCGGATTCTGCACTTCAGAACTATCAGCTACGATCACGTACAACATTCAGATGAAAATAGATTTCCAATCCCAAATGTTTGCTGTTGAAAAGTTTCTTATTGATAATAAAATCAAGCAGTCCATTAGGTATAGAGTGAAGAGATTTTTTGAGCTGCAATGGTATTATAACAAGGGGGTTCATTTTTGGAAGAATTCCTTGTTGTACAACGCTACAACGAAGATTCAGAGACAAGTCACTTTCAAGGTGAGTTCAACCGAATTTTCAATAATATATAATAATAATAATAATAATAATCCCACCACTGGAGAGGACGTTAACGCTCATAGTTCTCAACCGACTTTAAGTGTTTCTACGGCGACGCATGTCAATGTGCCTGCGACCACTAAAGCCGGACTGCCTAGAAAGCGAATGAAATGGACCACAGAGTTGAATTCTTTCATAATGCGCTCCTATTTTACAGTTACGAAGATGGAAACTGACCTGACTACGTACCGATATGCTCTTTACCGTAGTTTTGTTGAAAGGTACCCAGAATTGCAACACATAACAGAGCAACGAATAGCTGACCAGAGAAGAGCTATTCTAAGGAACAAATTGCTTCCTGATCCGATCTTACAGCAAATCCGTGGAGAAGTTCTTCATGAGCTGCAGATAGTAAATATCCCTCCTGAAGCACGAGAAGTAGTAAACAGTTCTCACAGAGAAGATCAAACTGACAAAGACGAAATAGCTACTACAGACCACATAACTCTTGTTCCCGATACAACAGCTCAACCAGTGTTGTTCGATAAAGTGCTCTTCGAATTGAGCAAATCACTAGCAGAATTTGATGGCACTAATCCGATCCGTCGACCAAAACTGCCGAAACTGAGGACCAATAGAGAAACCAGTAATATTATTGCAGCTGTGAATTCAACACTGGAAAGATACATCAAAGACGACAATTCTCTCGAGCAGCTTCATTTGCTCATTTACTGTGGAGCCGTATCAGTGCTCCGAATGCACAACCAGGAAGTATATGCACCAACTGTACGTGACAAAAATACCAGCAAAAAACCGTGGTGGCAGCAACGACTGGAGCATGCTATCAACGATATAAGAACAGAGCTTGGACGACTAACAAAATACCAGAACAATAGAGAACCTTCAAAACGCTTGAAAAATCATGTTAGAAAAATATTCAAGAGAATAAATACACATATCAACGATCCAGATCATCAACATCATCTGAGTGAACATGTAGACCTGTTGAAGCAAAAATTGAAAGCGAAGTCCAAGCGTTTATCGAGATACATCAAGTGCACAAAAAGGAAACAACAAAACAGCACTTTCCAAAATAATCAAAGAACCTTCTTCAGACAATTAAAAACTGAAAATGTTAACAACAACAAACCAATGCCGTCCAAGCATTGTTTAGAGAATTATTGGTCCTCAATATGGTCCACGCCCAAATATCACAACGTAGATGCCAGCTGGATAAAAACTGAGAAGGAACAGTTGGGAGTTGCACCGATGCAATTCGATGAGATTTACGTAGGAGAAATCAGAGAAGCTGTCCGAAATGCTAACAACTGGACTTCCCCGGGAGTAGACAACATCCAAAATTTCTGGTACAAGAAATTTTCCAGTGTCCACGAAGAACTGGCTAAACAATTCAACCACATCCTGCACAACCCTAAGTATATGCCATCATTTCTAACTTCGGGTTCAACACATATGCTGCCAAAGAGTTCAAAGACGGATGACCCTACACAGTACAGACCTATCACGTGCCTACCAACATTGTGTAAAATTCTAACAGCATGCATCACCAACAGAATATACAAGCACGCCGAGGAAAATAATATATTGGCAGAAGAACAAAAGGGATGCACAAGAGATCACCAAGGGTGCAGGGAACAACTTGTTATGGACTCTGTTATACTTCGACAAGTCCAGAAGGGTCACCGGAACATACACACAGATTTTGTCGATTATAAGAAAGCATTTGATAGTGTACCCCATTCTTGTCTTCTCGAGGTGTTGAGAATCTACAAAGTCCACCCGACTATAATAGGTTTTCTTTCAACAACCATGAAAGATTGGCGAACAAACTTGCATGTGCATCTCGGTCGAAACTTCATTAACAGCGAAGAAATACCGATCCTTAGGGGAATCTTCCAGGGTGACTCCTTGAGCCCACTATGGTTCTGCCTCGCAATGAATCTCCTCTCCACTATGCTAAATAGTACGAAATACGGCTTCAACATCAAAGCTAATAGAAATACGAATTTTATAATTTCACACCTTCTATTCATGGATGATCTCAAGCTATATGCGGCGAACCAGCATCAAATTGAACGTCTTCTATAAATAGCGCATGGATTCTCCAGTGATATTCATATGGAATTTGGTCTATCCAAGAGCAAAATCCTTCATATCGAAAAAGGCATCATCATAGACGGAGATATAAAACTTCCAAACGGAGATATCATAGAGGCAATGGAAAACGGAGAATCTTACAAATACCTGGGATTCCAACAAGCCAGGTTGCTGGAACACAATCAGGCTAAAGTAAGAATTCAGGAGCAATACACCAGAAGAGTAAAAGTACTGATGAAGTCTGAGCTGAATGCAGGTCACTCAGTACAGGCAATCAACACATATGCCATACCAGTTTTAACATAGTCTTCCGGAATACTCAAATGGACCAAAACTGAGTTGGATGCTATTCAAAGGTCGACAAGAACAATGATGACAAAAACCAACAACCACCATCCAAAGTCATCCACTATAAAAACGACACTACCTCGGAAGGAAGGAGGAAGGGGGTTTATTGACCTCATCAATCTGCACAATTGACAGGTCCAGAAATTACGCGAGTTCTTTTAGAAGAAGGCCGAAACCTCCGATCTTCATCGGAGTGTAACTAGAGCGGTTAAGGCTTACAAGCCCCTGAACCTCGCGTTGTTGGAGGCAGATTTTGGAGTAGTTTCAGATGTGGAGAAACAAGAACAATGTTCGCAAAAGGCATTGCATGGCCGACACCACCACGAACTCAACCAGCAACACATTGACAAGGAGGCTTCAAATAGATGGCTCACTAGCGGAAACTTATTTCCAGAAACTGAGGGCTTTATGATCGCTATTCAAGATCAGGTCATCAATACGAATAATTACAAGAAGTTCATCATTAAAGATCCTAATACCCAATCCGACAAATGCAGTAAGTGTCAACAAAAATCAGAGACTATTCAGCATATAACATCTGGCTGTAGCGCGCTGGCTAATACTGATTACCTGCATAGACATAATCAAGTGTGCAACATCGTCCACCAGAAACTGGCGAACAAGTTCGGTCTTCTCAACACCTGTACACCATACTAAAAGTATCAGCCACAGATGGTTCTCGAGAATGACAATTTTAGACTTTACTACGATAGGTCCATTATCACCGATAGACAGGTGGCATTGCGTGGAAGTGGAAATCGTTCCAGTGATAATATCATCAACCGTAGTGGTGCCCAAGACTCTGCACGAAAGTATCGCTAAACTGGGACTACCTAAAACATCTATTCAGACATCCAGAAGGCTGTTATATTGAACACCTGTCATACAGTACGGAAGTTCACAATGTAAATTGAGTCGAATCTCTTTGGTACTTCGTACCCGGGATAGGCCAATGATACCAGCTTTGAGCTGAGTTTGGTAGCACCAATAAACGAGATAATAATAATAAAATTGTATTCATCCATAACGACGTATTTCAATACGTATCGGACAAGTCTGTAATACAACATATAGTAGATAATTACACATACTAGCCATTATTCAACACATATTATATCAACTTCCTAACCTGATATGCCAACAACAACCATAATATTCAGTTAGAGTATAGAATGACTGATTCATTAGGGCACCATACACCAGCGGAATATCTGTAATATCTGATACGTGGCGAACCTAATTCGTACATATATCATTGCGTTAATGGTATCAAATCCGTCCGTTATTGGTGAAAAATCCCATATCTGGATCTGTCGAATCAAATCTCTACGTATCAGAACTGTACGGATAATCCGCCCGTATTCGGTCCCCTATTAAGAAATTATTTTCTGCCCTTTTAAATCTCTGTACACCTTCAATATTTCTATAGTTCTTCGTAAGCGAATTGAACAACTTCATTCCCATATATCTGGGACACCTCTCATAACCCACCAGATTGTGGCATGATATGATTGGTAGCGAGGAGTGTGTTGTTGAGTAATTATGATTATAATTCACTCGCAGAAATGTGTGGTCATCAGTTTTTACATATGAAACAATTTTCAAAATGAACTGTAATACCACTGGTAAAACACCGGTGTTCTTGAAAAGCTCTCTACACGATGCTCTCATAGGAACTCCAGCCATGTGTCGTAGTGGCAGGCGCTAGAACTCATCAAAAGAGATAATTTTCGCCAAAAGTTGATCATACAAAATATTCAATTTGAAAAAAGTGCAAAAAATCTTGTCCATCAATATCTTTATAAAACTCTGGATCGTGTTATCTCACTATGTCATGTGCATTCCGTTATAATTTAAATAAAATGCTCGACTTCCTTCGCGATCTTTTCAAATTTGTATATTCTCTTTCAACTTTTGTTAGGAGAGGAAAAAAAATGATTGAGAAGTTCCCATAAAAAAAAAGTTCACAAACTCATCGATAAAATTGATCCAAATTGTTTCAATGCTTAGTTCTTTAGTAACTTAATAACAGTACTTTTTATAATTTTTGAAAACAAACAATTGCACTTTATAAAAAAAAAATCTTTCAGATGTGTGATGTAGGATATTCTGGGAGTAAATGATTTAAAACCTTGTCGCTCATGAATACCATTTCTTTGCGCGATTTTTTCTACGAAAAAGAGCGTTATCATTTTGCCCAAATTTTTGTAATTTTCGAATTTTGAGTAGTGAATGGTCTCAAACGATCCGGTTGGGTTCACTTGTGGATCTTGTCGAGAATTTTATATTATCTCGCCATGCTGAACGTTTTAATTAATCTAATTTTTCAGGAGAGACTGGAAATTATTTCTAATCTGCAGTTCTTTAAAGAGGCTGATGAGGAATTTGTAGAATTGATAGCTACTGGTGCTAGAACTATAGTTCTTCCACCCGGAGAGATTATAACATACGCTGGAGGATCGAGCAGGGACATGTATATTATTCAAAAAGGATTCTGTAACAAAGAAATCGGTGAATATAACTATTTTATATCAAATACTTTTAGTGAATGGAAAAGGAGAATTCACACTATGGTTTTAGAATATTCAATATAAAACACTGAACGCACGTCCGAATCCCCATCGGAGAGCGCGCCATTACAATTGCGAGTAAACCTCACCCAAAATTTATAACCACCGAGGAGATGTCATTTTAATTTTAAGCGTATTTTTTCTTTCAGAAGAAAACTATTGTTAGATTTTTCATATTTTTGAGCGCTCGTACTACTTACACGAGGGCTATATCATTTCGTCACGAAGTCTGTATTTTTCGAATTTTGAGCCGAAAATGGTCTCAATCGACTATGTTCGACACACTGATGACGAAGCCATCCGGCCGTAAGCACGATAACTCTCGATAACCTAGAGACTTGAAATTTTCAGTGTAGGTTCAGATCCCAAATGCCTCGGTTAAGTTCGTTAATGGGCAGAATTCCACAAGGGGTTCCGTAAATATGGCCGCTAAAAGTTTTGTTCCCCTGATTACTTGAAAACTACAAAATTTATCGAGATGAAATTTTGCACTCGAATGGAGAATGAGGTGTTCAAGCTACATGTGAAATTTTGTCCAGATCGCATGACCAGAACCATAGAAACCATAGGAAATTGTAACTTTTGAACGGAAACGCCTAGGGACTTGAAATTTCCAGGATAGGTGTGGATCTAGAATGTCGTGATCACGTTCATCTATGAGCAGAATTATACTAGGGGTTCCGTAAGTAAGGTCGTTTGAAATTTTGTTTTCTCGATAATTTCGAAACTACGGATTCGATCGAGATGAAATTTTGTATTTTAATAGAGAATAATATATTAAAGCAACTTTTTGTCCAGATCGCATGACCAGAACCATAGAAACCATAGAAAATTATAACTTCCGAAGGGAAAGGCCTAGGAACTTGAAATTTTCAGGGTAGGTTTGGATAGCAAATGTCACGTTCATCAATGAGCAAAATTAGACTAGGGATTCCGTAAATATGGCCCTTCCAAATATTTTTTTCCTGATAGATTCGAAACTACTGATTGGATTGAAATGAAATTCCGCACCTAGCTGAGGAATAATGTATTCAAACTACGTGCGAAATTTTGTCCAGATCGCACTACCAAGACCATAGATACCGTAGAAAATTCTAGCGAATTATCGGAAGAAAATTGGTCTGCTGAAGCACTGACATTAAGTCTGGAGTTTCGCCTGAGTTTCAGAATGTTTTTGACAGCTGTCGAAAATTCCTTCAATTGATTTCTAAAACTGGAAAATGCGAATCTACCTACATGGTGGATGTACGAGCGTTCAAAAGCTCTTGAATTCACGGCATTGCTTTTCGTAATTTTTGAGCGCTCGTACTACTTACACGAGGGCTATATCATTTCGTCACGATGTCTGTATTTTTCGAATTTTGAGCCGAAAATGGTCTCAATCGACTATGTTCGACTCACTGATGACGAATCCGTCGGAAAATTCGAGTCTGTCCGTCCGTCCGGCCGTCAGCACGATAACTCTCGAACGAATCAACCTAGAGACTTGAAATTTTCAGTGTAGGTTCAGATCCCAAATGCCTCGGTTAAGTTCGTTAATGGGCAGAATTCCACCAGGGGTTCCGTAAATATGGCCGTTCAAAGTTTTGTTTCCCTGATTACTTGAAAACTACAGATTCGATCGAGATGAAATTTTGCACTCAGATGGAAAATGAGGTGTTTCAGCTACATGCGAAATTTGTTCAGATCGCATGACCAGAACCATAGAAACCATAGAAAATTGTAACTTTTGAACGGAAATGCCTAGGGACTTGAAATTTTCAGGATAGGTGTGGATCTCGAATGTCGTGATCACGTTCATCTATGAGCAACATTATACAAGGGGTTCCGTAAATACGGTCGTTTGAAATTTTGTTTTCTCGATAAATTCGAAACTTCGGATTCGATCGAGATGAAATATTGTATTTTAATCGAGAATGATATATTGAAGCAATATTTTGTCCAGATCGCATGACCAGAACCATAGAAATCATAGAAAATTGTAACTTTTGAACGGAAAGGCCTAGGAACTTGAAATTTTCAGGGTGGGTTTGGATCGCGAATATCGCGGTCACGTTCATCAATATGCAAAATGAGACTAGGGGTTCCGTAAATATGGCCGTTCAAAATATTTTTTTCCAGATATCGAATTGTTTATCAAGTATGTTGATAACGTCGGGCAATGTAATTTTAAATCAATATTGAATAGTTCGCGGGTCCTTTCACTCTTTTTTTGAAAATATTTTTTAACCAAAAGTCGATTTTCCGAAATATCTGATTAATTCTCCAATTGTTCATCAGGTATTTTGAATAAATCGAAGCAATAACTTCGAGCATTGTAATTTTAAATGAAATACGAATAGTTCGCGGGTCTTTATATTTTTTTTCTGAAAATATTTTTTACCCGAATGTCGATTTTTCGAAATATCCGATTAATTCTCGAATTGTTCATCACGCATTTTGGATAATTCGATATAATAACGTCGGGCTATGTAATTTTAAATCAATATTGGATAGTTCGCGGGTCCTTTCACTCTTTTTCTGAAAATATTTTTCAACAAAAAGTCGATTTTTCGAAATACCCGATAAATTCTCGAATTGTATGTCATGTATGTAAATCAATATCGAATAGTTCGCGGGTCCTTATATTCTTTTTTTGAAAATATTTTTTACCCGAATGTCGATTTTTCGAAATATCCGATTAATTCTCGAATTGTTTATCACGTATTTTGGATAATTCGATATAATAACGTCGGGCAATGTAATTTTAAATCAATATTGAATAGTTCGCGGGTCCTTTTACTCTTTTTTTGAAAATATTTTTCAACCAAAAGTCGATTTTTCGAAATATTCGATTAATTCTCGAATTGTTTGTCATGTATTTTGGATGAGTCGATATAATTACTTCGGGCAATGTAATTTTAAATCAATATCGAATAGTTCGCGGGTCCTTATATTCTTTTTTTGAGAATATGTTTCACCTAAAAGTCGATTTTTAGAAATATCCGATTAATTCTCGAATTGTTTATCACGTATTCTGGATGAATCGATGCAATTACGTCGGGCAATGTTATTTCAAATCATTATCGAATAGTTCGTGGGTCCTTATACAATTTATAGAAAATATGTTTTACCTGAAAGTCGATTTTTCGAAATATCCGATTAATTCTCGATTTGTTTCTCACGTATTTTGGATAAATCGATATAATAACGTCGGGCAATGTTTTTTTAAATCAATATCAAATAGTTGGCGGGTCCTTATATTCTTTTTTTGAAAATATTTTTTACCCAAAAGTCGATTTTTCGAAATATCCGATTAATTTTCGAATTCTTTATGACGTATTTTGAATAAATCGATGCAATAACGTCACGCAATGAAATTTTAAATCAATATCGAATAGTTCGCGGGTCCTTATACTCTTTTTTTGAAAATATTTTCCACCCAAAAATCGATTTTTCGAAATATCCGATTAAGTCTCGAATTGTTTATCACGTATCTTGAATAAATCGATACAATAACGTCAGGCAATGTTATTTGAAATCAATATCGAATAGTTCGCGGGTCCTTCTTCTCTTTTTGAGCGCTCGTACAACTGACACGAGGGCTATATCATTTCGTCACGATGTCTGTATTTTTCGAATTTTGAGCCGAAAATGGTCTCAATCGACTATGTTCGACTCACTGATGACGAATCCGTCGAAAAATTCGAGTCTGTCCGTCCGGCCGTATACACGATAACTCTCGAACGGAATGTCCTAGAAACTTGAAATTTTCAGGGTAGGTTCGAATCTCAAATGCCGTGGTTGAGTTCGTTATTGGGCAAAATTCGCCAAGGGGTTCCGTAAATATGGCCGCTCGAAATTTTGTTTTTCTGATTACTTCGAAACTACTGATTCGATGGGTGAAATTTAGCACTCAGATGGATAATTACGTACTCAAGCTACATGCAGAATTTTGTACAGCTCGTATGACCAGAACCATAGAAACCATAGAAAAATATAACTTCAGGCCTAGGGACTTGAAATTTTCAGGGTAGGTGTGAATCGTGAATGTAGCGTTCACGTGTATCAATGAGCAAAATTAGACTAGGGGTTCCGTAAATATGGCCGTTTGAAATTCAGTTTTCTTGATCATTTCAAAATTATGGATTCGATCTCGACGATATTTTGTATCTAAATTGCGAATCATATATTCGAGCTACATTTCTCCCAGATCGTATGATCAGAACCATAGAAACCATAAAAAAGCATAACTTTCGAACGAAAAGGCCTAGTGGTTTGAAATTTTCAGGATACGTTCGGATCGCGAATTTTGCGATCACTTTCATCAATGAGCCAAATTAGACTAGGGATTCCGTAAATATTGCCGTTCAAACTATATTTTTTCTGATAATTTCGAAAATACTTATTGGAATGAAATGAAATTTCGCACATATGTGAAGAATAATGTATAATTTTGTCTAGATTGCATTACCAAGACCATAGATACCGTAGAAAATTCTAGCGAATTATCGAAAAAATGGACACCAAAGCACTGTCAAAATCTTTCCAATTGGTTTCTAAAACTGGTGAATGCGAATCAGCGAATCTACCTACAAGGTGCATTTACGAGCGCTCAAAAGCTCCTGCCTTCACGGCAGTGCTTTTCTAATTTTTTCATTGAAGATTGAGAGAATAGAAGAACTGAAACATATTTTGAGCCGAAAATGGTCTGAATCGACTATGTTCGCCTCACTGATGACGAATCCGTCGGAAAATTCGAGTCTGCCCGTCCGTCCGGCCGTCCGTCCGTCGGTGAGCACGATAACTCTCGAACGGAACAACCTAGAGACTAGGACTAGAAATTTTCAGTGTGGGTTCAGCTCCCGAATGCCTCGGAAGTTCGTTAATGGGCCAAATTCCACCAGGGGTTCCGAGAATATGGCCGTTCTAAGTTTTGTTTCCCTGATTACTTGAAAACTACAGATTTGATCGAGATGAAATTTTGCACTCAAATGGAGAATGAGGTGTTCAAGTGAATTGTGAAATTTTGTCCAGATCGCATGACATAAAAACCAAAGAAAATTGTAACTTTTGAATGGAAAGGCCTAGGGACTTGAAATTTACAGGAAAGGTGTGGATCTGAAATGTCGCGTTCACATTTATCAATGAGCAGAATTATACTAGGGGTTACGTAAATACGGTCGTTTGAAATTTTGTTTTCTCGATCATTTCGAAACTACGGATTCGATCGAGATGAAATTTTGTATTTTAATCGAGAATGATATATTAAGGCTATATTTTGTTCAGATCGCATGACCAGAACCATAGAAAATGGTAACTCTTGAACGGAAAGGCCTAGGAACTTGAAATTTTCAGTGTGGGTTTGGATCGCGAATATCGCGGTAACGTTCATCAATGAGCAAAATTAGACTAGGGTTTCCGTAAATATGGCAATTCAAAATTTTTTTTCCCTGATAGTTTCGAAACTACTGATCGGATTGGAATGCAATTTTGCACCTAGCTGAGGAATAATGTATTCAAACTACGTGCAAAATTTTGTCCAGATCGCGAAGCCAAGACCATAGATACCGTAGAAAATTCTAGCGAATTATCGAAAAAAAATTGATCAGCTGAAGCACTGAGTTTCGCCTAAGTTTCAGAATTTTTTTGACAGCTGTCGAAAATTCCTTCAATTGATTTCTAAAACTGGAAATTGCGAATCTACCTACAAGGTGCATGTACGAGCGCTCAAAAGCTCCTGCCTTCACGGCAGTGCTTTTCGTAATTTTTTGATTATTGATCTGACTGGAGTACCTTGTTATGTTCAGTGAATTATTGGGAAATTTTTTGAACCTAAAAAACGTATCGTGAGGCTGGGAAATCCTTGAGAAGTATTTAAATATATCCCTGTTCTTTCTTCAAATTAGTTTCATTGACCATTGCATTTTTGACCGCATCATAGACGGAATGAGGAGAATAAATGAACGTTCCAAACTTACCGAATTCTTTATCATCGACTCAAAGCTGATATGGGAGTGCCGGAGGAAACTTAATGAAGTAGGCAAGAAAAATGAGGTCTCTTTAGTCTGGGTTCCTGGTCACTCAGGAATCAAAGGAAACGAAGAGGCCAATACACTTGCCAGAAAGGGAGCACAAACGCCACTTACTGGCCCAGAACCCTTCTGTGGCATAGGTAAACGCACCTATAAGAAAGATTTTCTGGAGGAGGAAGAGACCGAAAGAGAAGCACTCTGGAGGAACCTTCCAGGAATGGACCACTCTAAAAGGTTTATTCGGAACTTTGAAAGTTCAAGATCCAAAAAGTATTTGGATCTCAGTAAAAACAAGTTACGCCTACTCACTGGCTTCCTCACAGGACATTTTCGCCTTAGGAAGCATATGATGAGAATGAGCTTAACAGAAACAGACGAGTGTAGATTCTGTGGTGAAGAGGAGGAGACTCCTGTTCACCTGGTTACAGAATGCCTCGCCATCGCAAACCAGCGCAAAGAATGTCTTGGACAAGAGAATTACAGGAGGAATGAGGATCTAACCTCCTTGAATCCCTCTCAGACTGGAGTTCATTGGAGCTCTGGAGCTGGAGGGCGAGCTGTAGGTAGCGCATTTGCGAATACGGCTCCGATGGGGGGCACAATAGACCTTGAGGTCGCAGTGGAACGTAACCCCCTTCGTAACTATAACTATAACTATACCGAATTCTTTTCTTATTCGTTGCAGACCTCTAATCACTGTTGATGAATTCGTAGTCAAATTCGATTTTGTCCGTCCGGCCGCAAACACATAACTATCAAACGAAAGAACGAAGGTTTGACTTCTTTAGGGTACATTCGAGGTCTGAATGCGCCGATTGATTCCATAAATGGGCGAAGCCTGTCGATGGGTTCCTTAGAAATAGCCCTCTTAATTTTTGTTCTCAATAATTCGAAGAATACAGATTCGATGGAATTGAAACTATGTAGTTAAATCCAAGATAACCACAAAGAAGTTCATATGGAATTTCTTGAAGATCGCATTACTAGAAGATTTAGAAAAATTTGCCTTTTAAAATTTCGGAATCGAAGGAACTATTTACCATAGCCTGCTCAAATTTGTTGTCTATATATGGTACGACAAAATGAAATGAGTTAGGTATGTGGAAATTCAGCTGTCTATCTATTCCACGTGAAAAGAAAATTGAGTTTGTCTGATATATTCCATATAATTCAGTGATTCCATCTTTTGAAGTTCCTTGACTATAAAATGACACTATTTCTCGTACTGGCAATGATATACGTATAGAGAAAGAGTATACCTAGACCCTTAATATAATAACTCGTAATAAGAATCTGGCAATTATGCATCTCCACATCGAATCGGTTTCTGTTTACGTTCAAGGGTTCAAGCTTTCCTCTCAACCGGGACCTTGGGTTGACCTAACGGTACACAACTTTCAGCGTTAGTTGGCCGTCCCTGAAAAGTTATTCTCAACCTAAACTCAACCTACGAAGGGTGTTTTTACCTGGATTGGTTCTCTGACGATGTAATAATATTGACCTAGATTTTAAAATAGATGACGGTAAAATATGAAGTTGTTGTAAAATCCCACCTGCTGGCGATGATAATTATTGTTATTGTCTTGGTTTTGGATATTTAGTGAATCTTGAAACAATCAACTGACAAATTCAAATTTTGGAGTTAAATCACCCTTTTCAACCGCTTCCGTTTACCATTCTCGAGATCAAAACAATCCGGATCGAAGAAAAATAATTTTGGAAATTTCCTATCTTTGTTGATATAAGTTCACCCTGTATCTTAACACTAAAAATTTCTCCTACCATTCTGAGTGTAGAAAATTAATTCAACAAAAAAATCCAGAAAATTGCTTTAGGCTACCATAAAGATTAATTACTTAATTTTATCGTTGAATAAAGTGATTTCTATTTTATTTTTTCTTTTTCTATTAGCTAGATTGATATTGCATAGTGTATGATAATTATGTAACTAATTTTCATCTTATAATTATTCAGATAAGGATTACAACAAAATAATTATACATTACTAGCCTTTTCATTCATGTCATGAATGAATATTTGAAGTTTGGTTTTTAAAACGGGTAGATCTGCAGAGGGGGACATTTGGCTTGACTAGTCGGATCTTATGATCTGAGATCTATGGATTATGTTCTATGTGGACCATAAAGCAAGAATGCGGTATGAATAAATAGTAGCGAACAACTTTCCCAACATAATTAAGTCGCATGTAACGAAATAAGATATAGATTTAATAGAGAAAACCACCTCCAAGCATGTGTTCAAAAGTGTGAGTGAAGTAGTTTGACATCATACGAAAGCCGATGAAAAGATGGAGTGATAAAACTGCATACTCCATGTGTCAATTTAGTGGTTCAAGATTTATTGAACTTTGAAATTTCACTTAACATCCAAAAATCACCATGTCTATAAAAACCAAGGCCCTCGAGCGATTGAGATCTCACGATATCAGTTCACCTAAATGACCTCAGTTTATGGTTTCCGTTTTTCGCGTTCATTCCGGGCGTTAAAAAATTGAGAAAAGCACTGCCGTGAAGGCAGGATCTTTTGAGCGCTCGTACATGCACCTTGTAGGTAGATTCGCATTCTCCAGTTTTAGAAATCAATTGGAAAGATTTTGACAGCTGTCAAAAAAAATTTCAAACTAAGGTGAAAATCCAGACTTCACGTCAGTGCTTTAGGTGACCAATTTTTTTTCGATATCTATGGTCTTGGTAATGCGATCTGGACTAAATTTCCCACGTAGTTTGAATACATTATTCTTCATCTATGAGCGAAATTTCAATCCAATAGGTAGTTTCGAGAATATCAGGAAAAAAAAAGTTTGAACGGATATATTTACGGAACCCCTAGTCTTATTTTGCTCAATGATGAACGTGACCGCGAAATTCGCGATCCGAACCTATCCTGAAAATTTCAAGTCCCTAGGCCTTTCCGTTCGAAAGTTATGATTTTCTATGGTTTTCATGGTTTTGATCATGCGATCAAATTCATAGTTTTGAATTTGTCAAGAAAACTGAATCTCAAACGACCATATTTACGGAACCCATAGTCAAATTTTGCTCATTGATTAACGTGACCGCAACATTCGAGATCCACAACTATCCTGAAAATTTCAATTCCCTAGGCCTTTCCATTACAAAGTTATAATTTTCTATGGTTTCTATGGTTCTGGTCATGCAAGCTGGACACAATTCTGTATGTAGCACGAACACGTAATTCTCCATCTGAGTGCAAAATTTCACCTCGATCGAATCTGTAGTTTCGAAGCAATCAGGAAAACAATATTTCGAGCGGCTATATTTACGGAACCCCTTGGCGAATTTCGCCCAATAACGAACCTAACTGCGGCATTCAAGATTCGAACCTACTCTGAAAATTTCAAGTTTCTAGAACATTCCGTTCGAGAGGTATCGTGTATACGGCCGGACGGACAGACTCGAATTTTTTGACGGATTCGTCATCAGTGAGTCGAACATAGTCGTTTGAGACCATTTTCGGCTCAAAATTCGAAAAATACAGACATCGTGACGAAATGATTTAGCCCTCGTGTAAGTAGTACGAGCGCTCAAAAACGAGGTCAGAATAAGCAATGTTTTTATTTGATTTTGAATATCAGAGACTTGAAAATATTTCAACTGGAAATGTAATTCGAAGAGCCACTGGCCTTTACTGGTTTAATGCCATAGTTCTTCCGAAGTTCTCCCTTGATTTACCCATTCTAGCCACTAATATAGACCTCAGCTGGCGAATCAGTTCTTTCGAAATCTACTTATCTAGAAATTGGAATAATCCTCAATTCAGGCACAAATTACTCACCAATTACATCATCCCAAAAATAAGTGGAAAAAAGTGGTATCGGAGATTGATATCGAAAATACTTTTTGTTCTTCAGATCCTCCTTGTGGTTAGTCATTCAGCTAAATTAATTGAAGAAATGATCCAACTTGATCTATGGCAATAAATGAATTCATTCTATGATAACAATGTCAACATTTTATCCGTATTTTTTCGTGAACAGATTTTATCTCTTAATTTTTTGAGCGCTCGTACTATACTTACACGAGGGCTATATCGATACCTTTTTGCCAAATTATCGTAAGCCTCAACGTACTACGTTGAGGCTTACGATAATTTGGCAAAAAGGTATCGATATCATTTCGTCACGATGTCTGTATTTTTCGAATTTTGAGCCGAAAATGGTCTCAATCGACTATGTTCGACTCACTGATGACGAATCTGTCGGAAAATTCGAGTCTGTCCGTCCGGCCGTCCGTAAGCACGATAACTCTCGAACGAAACAACCTAGAGACTTGAAATTTTTAGTGTGGGTTCAGTTCCCGAATGCCTCGGTTAAATTCGCTACTGGGCCAAATTCCACCAAGGGTTCCGTAAATATGCCCGTTCAAAGTTTTGTTTCCCTGATTACTTGAAAACTACAAAATTGATCGAGATGAAATTTTGCACTCAAATGGAGAATGAGGTGCTCAAGCTACATGTGAAATTTTGTCCAGATCGCATGACCAGAACCATAGAAACCATAGGGAATTGTAACTTTTGAACGGAAACGCCTAGGGACTTGAAATTTTCAGGATAGGTGTGAATCTCGAATGTCGTGATTACGTTTATCTATGAGCAAAATTATACTAGGGGTTCCGTAAATACGGTCGTTTGAAATTTTGTTTTCTCGATAATTTCGAAACTACGGATTCGATCGAGATGTAATTTTGTATTTTAATCGAGAATTATATATCAAAGCAATATTTTGCCCAGATCGCATGACCAGAACCATGGAAACCATAGAAAATTGTAACTTTTGAACGGAAAGGCCTAGGAACTTTCAGGGTGGGTTTGGATCGCGAATATCGCGGTCACGTTCATCAATGAGCAAAATAAGGGGTTCCGTGAATATGGCCGTTCAAAATATTTTTTTCCTGATAGTTTCGAAACTACTGATTGGATTGGAATGAATTTCTGCACCTTGCTGAGGAATAATGTATTCAAACTACGTGCGAAATTTTGTCCAGATCGCATCACGAAGACCATAGATACCGTTTAAAGTTCTAGCGAATTATCGAAAAAAAATTGGTCAGCTGAAGCACTGACATGAAGTCTGGAGTTTCGCCTTAGTTTCAGAATTTTTTTGACAGCTGTCGAAAGTTCCTTCAATTGATTCCTCAAACTGGAAAATGCGAATCTATCTACAAGGTGGATGTACGAGCGCTCAAAAGCTCCTGCCTTCACGGCAGTGCTTTTCGTAATTTTTTGTGAAAAAACCGTTCCATGCGAGCTGACTTGTACAACTAACTATTCTCAGTGATTGCGTCTCCGTATACTAGTGTTGAGGGTAACAAAAAGATCGGTTAGGGACTTCGACAGAGGTAGAATTGTTGCCTGCAATGATAGGGAGCGTGTGTATTCTTTGTGGGCAGAACAAGGTATAGGAACTGGAGCGTCAAGATAGCCGCTTCAGATCGTTTTCGTCGAGACCAATGTCAAATCGCTGACCAATAGATTTGAAAAGAAGGTAGACCTGCTCCTACGCGTACACTATATCGTCGTATTCGAGCCTCTTGATTTTTTTTATACCGCCCACAATTAGGACTTCCTCTGAATATGGACCAATGGTCAACGTCTCAACTTGTGCAGATGACGTGAGGATTAGGAGTCAGAATGGCATGTTGTCGTTTTTAGATACAAATATGTGTAGGAAATTATGGAAGAAGACTGTCTACTTTACACCATCCTCTACTCTGGCCCAGTTAATCCTCATGTTGTTCAAGTTGCTTGGAACAAGGTGCCACAAGCTTTTATTCAGCCGATGGCTAGACGTGTAGAGAAGTGTACGGGATGGCCAAACATCCTTATTTTTCTTTCGGATATGTGATTATTCAATTCCTTGCAGATGGTATCGTTTCTTGCTTGATGAAAGACATTGGCGAAAAATCAAGTTGAAGAAATAATTCCTTCTGGGTGTAACACTCTTGATGACACTGAGTACACTATATAAACATAATATTATTAATTCAAACTGGATATTGATGGTATCTTTCGATATTAGAACCAAAACTCAAAATGCTCTGCACTCAATAGACATATTTCTTCGTTGAACGTTTTAGAGAGTGACTCAGATTGTTTGAAAATTTAAACTTCATAATAAAGTGTGAAATGGTTGTCTGTCCGATTATCCACTTTTTTATTGCTAGTAAAACTCAAAGTCATAGGATGGTAAACAAGCGCGAAAGCGAAATGTCCTATCTTGTGTAGAGCACAAAATGTATTTTTGGTACCACCGAGGTCCATCGATGCTGGTTGTGTTCTAGATATCGCCCTTTACTACACAGTGTTGCCAACTTCCAGGGGAAACATTCCTCACAGCCTTTTACATTATTGACGTGCCTTGTAAAACATGAATGCCTAATGTTTTTTTGATGAATGATATAACCTGCATCAAACTCGAAATAAAAATTCAGTCATTGTTAAATCTATCAGAGAATCTTCTTCGGATCCTGTTTACAGAATCATTCCATCAATTTTTTCTTAGGAGATCGAAATTCCAGATGATTCAAATCCTTCCAACTGAGATAAACGATAATTATATCTGAAACGTTGCTAGGCAGCTTATTGCTGAATAGTTCGTTGAGAAATTCGCGCATAGCGTCTTCAGCTCTTCTCCACTTCAGACCTTCACAATATTTCTTCTTCAGAAGAAAACTGAAGGAGTGAAATCTGTTGGTTCGTACTGCTCTCGCGATTCCTTCGTTTCTGGCGAGTCTCGCCACTACTCTGGTACTAGAGGTCATCATCTTCCAAAACGTGACGGTGGAATCACCCATTTTTTCCGATCTGACATCTCTCAATTCCTCGGCGAGGCTTCTGATGCGCCGCGTTTCGGTATCGTCGACGTCTGCGCAGATATTCCTTCTTACATGCTCGATGAAAACCTCCACTCTGTCGCCATTCGTCTTCAAATTAAAACCACGAATTATTTCATCGTTTATGTATTGAAAGGCTGTTTTTCCTTCGCGATTGGTGAGTTTGTAATCGGCCCCACACCCCAGCAAAGCCGAGATCAATTCGCATTTGCTGCATGTTCTGACCACGGAAATTAGTGGGGTGTCTTCTGAGAAAAAAGCTCTAGCGTTAACGTCAACGCCACGTTTCCCCAGTTCTCTAACCATGTCGCCAGATTGAGCGCAGTGAAGTGTTGTCCAACCTTCAGAACTTCGTTCGTTTATATCGGCCCCGTACTGGAGAAGGGCATCTATGATGTCGTATCGCTCGTTGAGGACCGCTACATGAAAAATGGGCACTGGGTGACCGCTGAAAATATTTACGTTTGCGTTCCTTTCCAATAGTTTCGTTACGACTTCTTTCGAGCAGTGTTCCACCGCTAGATGCAGAGTTGTCAATCCGGACGAATTGAATGTTTTGTTTGTATCCGTCAAGTATTCCAGAAGTACGTCGATTAGTAGCTCCTCTGGAAATAAAAAAAAAACTTCAGTAATTTACTCCCAGAATATTATCAAAAATATAACACTGCAGGGTTATGGATTCAATGAGGGAAGAATTTCCCATGACCTTAATGCTACCGATGAAGACGACGGACGGGATACCACACAAATAATAGCTCAACTGCAATAAAAACCTAACCGGGTACACAGACTGCTCCATTATAGAGGAACGAGCTGGAATAGGCATATATGGCTCGTACTGGTGAGCGTCCACATGCCCGAATCGCCTCTTCCCCGCCTCGTCCGGCTTGGACGAAATGAAATAGTCCTCGTGTAAGAAGAACGAGCGCTCAAAAATAATTTTTGCATAATTTCTATTTGAATTATTTTAGGCACTATTCTGCGGAAGGGCTGGTGGAAGCATCAGAAGTTGTCCGATTTTGATTGACATGACTGAAACCCGCCCAGTGCTCGAACGACGTCGAGTAGAGAGGGATGCAAGACGAGGCGGGGAAGTGGCGATTCGGGCATGTGGACGCTTACCTTCAGGGAGAAATCACTGCCATAGTTTCAGTATGAAGTACAAATTGGGATGGGCTGTTCTGCAGACTGCGAGAGGCGGTCCATTATTCCCATCCCAACTCGATATTTTCCTGAAGTACCTATACAAAATAGAACAAGAATTTGCATTGCCACTGAAACAATTCTAGCCGTTTGTTCTACTCCCGCTTGCGTCACTTTGGTTTGAACGGTCACCCTTTCTACGTTCCACGTAAGTTTCACAATCGACTGGCCCATTCTTCAACTTTCAAGCTGAGAAAATCTATTCAAATTTTACCTGATGACTTTTCTTGATGGTTGACGTGAATGAAACGACGAAATAGTTCGATGACCAAAATGGCAAATCGATGGCTGAAAGGCAGATCCTCGTAACTCTCGGACTACGAATCATAGGAGAGCAAAAAAAATTACTATTACCAAAAAACCTACTACATATAAGTATTTTTTCTCTTATGTAACAGATTTTATGTTTGTATGTTATGAATATAATATTATAAATGGTGGAACTCGTGCTGAATAGAAACTGGCTGGTTACGAGGTCCTGCCTTTCAGCCCTTAAAATTGAGTTCGAACTCAAACAGGCGCGTTCCCACGGGGGAGGTGCTGGGGGTAATAAGCCCCCCCCCCCAGGTCAGAATTTTCAATACTCAATGTTTTTACTGAAAATACAAAAAACAGTAAACATTTTTGGCAAAAACTAGCCAAAGTATTTCATTACGACTCATTCACGAAAAATGAAAATTTGAATTATGCTAGCCTTTCTCGATGAATTCTCTCAACGGTGGTGGAATCTGAAAACCTCATCAGGAACTGATATCTCGTTAAGATGTTATTCATTAAACAACAAATAGACGGACTGACATTTATATCAGTAAATATTTATTATATTAGTAAAGGATTCTACACGCCGAAAACCCAAGTGTCCCTATGATTAGCTGCCGACAGCTTCTCGCTACTCGCTGTCAATCAAAAAATTACGAAAAGCACTGCCGTGAAGGCAGGAGCTTTTGAGCGCTCGTACATGCACCTTGTAGGTGGATTCGCATTTTCCAGTTTTGGAAATCAATTGAAGGAATTTTCGACAGCTGTCAAAAAAATTTTGAAACTAAGGCGAAACTCCAGACTTCCTGTCAGTGCTTCAGCTGATCAATTTTATTTCGATAATTCGCTAGAATTTTCTACGGTATCTATAGTCTTGGTGATGCGATCTGGACTAAATTTTGCACGTAGTTTGAAAACATTATTCCTCAGCTAGGTGCAAAATTTCATTCCAATCCGATCAGTAGTTTCGAAACTATCAGAAAAAAAATATTTTGAACGGCCATATTTACGGAACCCCCAGTCTAATTTTGCTCATTGATGATCATGACCGCGATATTCGCGATCCAAACCCACCCTGAAAATTTCAAGTTCCTAGGCCTTTCCGTTCGAGAGTTACAATTTTCTATGGTTTCTATGGTTCTGGTCATGCGATGTGGACAAAATATTGCTTTAATATATCATTCTCGATTAAAATACAAAATTTCATCTCGATCGAACCCGTAGTTTCGAAATAATCGAGAAAACAAAATTTCAAACGACCGTATTTACGGAACCCCTAGTATAATTCTACTCATTGTTGAACGTGAACGCGACATTTCAGATCCACACCTATCCTGAAAATTCAAGTCCCTAGGCCTTTCCTTTCGAAAGTTATGATTTTCTATGGTTTCTATGGTTCTGGTCATGTGATCTGGAGAAATGTAGCTTGAATATATCATTCTCCATTAGTATACAAAATTTCGTCACGATCGAATCTGTAATTTTGAAATTATCAGGAAAACTAAATTTCAAACGACCATATCTACGGAACCCCTAGTATAATTTTGCTCATAGATGAACGAGATTCGTGATCCACACCTATCCTGGAAATTTCAAGTCCCTAGGCGTTTCCGTTCAAAAGTTACAATTTTCTATGGTTTCTATGGTTCTGGTCATGCGATCTGGACAAAATTTCACATGTAGCTTGAACACCTCATTCTCCATTTGAGTGCAAAGTTTCATCTCGATCAAATCTGTAGTTTTCAAGTAATCAGGGGAACAAAACTTTGAACGGCCATATTTACGGAACCCCTGGTGGAATTTGGCCCATTAACGAACTTAACCGAGGCATTCGGGAACTGAACCCACACTGAAATGTTCAAATTTCTAGGTTGCTCCGTTCGAGAGTTATCGTGCTTACGGACGGACAGACTCGAATTTTCCGACGGATTCGTCATCAGTGAGTCGAACATAGTCGATTGAGACCATTTTCGGCTCAAAATTCGAAAAATACAGACATCGTGACGAAATGATATAGCCCTCGTGTAAGTAGTACGAGCGCTCAAAAAGCAATAAAAATGCCGACACAAGAACGCAACCTTAGTAGATTGCCGCAAAAAGCGCTGTACATATGCTTCGGTGGAAAGCCGAGGTATTTAAATATTACTACTTCGCGCCCTTCGCGGTCTTTTTGGTCTTATTCGAAAAACTTTAGATCCTATGATATTCAGTACATATTCAGTTACTGAATATTGAATATCGTGGAATGTTTCAGGTCCAAACTCAGTGCGAATCGACATGGAAAAGGAACTAAATGTATGTGATAGTATTGATAGAGTTCAATTATTCTTGTATCATTTGTCGTGCCTGGAGATTATATGTGCTAGAATTTTATTTTTCACTTCTAGAAATTTTACACAGTAGACACCAACATTACTAACAATGAGCAAGAGAAAATAGAGTACTTAATCGAAGTTTTGCCAGTACTACTACTACCTCAACTGACGTACAGGGTGATTGTTTATATTTTACTCAATAGCTATCTCAGTTGATATTGGTCCTTCAAAAACTTTTGAATGGGCAAATATGAAGTATTTTTTATGGGCATTCAGAATACAGTACTAGAAAAAAGCATCGTAAACCTAAAAATTGTATGTAAGTTGGTATTTTTCAAATAGAACACTCTGTTATTTATCTTCCTAATCGGTGGAGCTCTTTCTTCTGATTTCAAATATATATACTTCATCGAGGTTATTTTTGCCAGTTTTCGAAAAATATGGATGTTTCATCTAGATAAGATTCTAAGGCACCTATAGAACTCCACACGCCAAAAAAAATCCCAATATGTGGATTGGCAGAAACGGAATCATTCTCTGGCCTCCTAACATTCCCGACTTGACCCCATTGGATACTTTCCCATGAGGATATTTGAAATGTAATGTTTATATGGACCGTTCTCAAAATATTGAAGATATTCAGAATAAAGTAAGGAATTGATAATCTCAACAACCAACCAGAAATATTAAGGAGAGCCCTCGAAAACTCAATAAAAAGATATCGATTGTGAGTAAGTAAATGGGGGCCATTTGAACACTTAATTTAAATTTTTGTTATTATAATTAATGAAACAAAGACCAGTTGTTCTATTATCGACGGCTTCTTTGATATAAAAAATCGCAGCAGTGTCACGTGGCGTTCTACAGCTGCCTCGATTTAGACGAAAATCTATATTTATATATTTGAAATCAATGGAAAGAACTCTACCGATTAGGAAGATAAAGGGGTGTTCCATTTGAGAAATACCAACTTACATAATATTTTTAGGTTAACGATGCTTTTTTGCATTTTTTTCGTACTGAATTCTGAATGTCCATGAAAAATACTTCATATTTGCCCATTTGAACGTTTTTGTAGGACCAATATTTACTGAGATAGCTATTGAGTAAAATATGTATAAACAATCAACCTGTACATAGTAACACCTGTTATTATCAAAAATCAGTAGACATTGCCTGATTTTTCAATACGTCTAATGTGATTACACCGCGAGAAAATTATTCAGTTTTGATGTACGTCATGGTTCCAGGAAAAAATTTCACGTCCCCTTTTTCGGTGCATACAAAAAATGATGAAAATGTTAAATGCTATTTGTCGAAAATACATTTCGATAGTTTTTCATGGTTAGCATATTCGCACGGTCTAGAATGCCTTTTTTGTAAATTTTGTGTAATTTTTTCAAAAATGGTTGGCATGAATCAGTCAACCAAGTTAGGACGTCTTGTTACCCCTCCACTAAATACGTATTCCAAGTTATTCGGAAAAGATGGGGATTTGTCTACACATGAAAAGTCGATGTATTATCACAGTAAAGCTGTTATGGAAGTATCGAATTTCATTGAAGTTTATGAACAACCAGAAATAGATGAAAAAAATTTGAAAAGCACTGCCTTGAAGTCAGGAGCTTTTGAGCGCTCGTTCATCCACCTTGTAGGTAGACTCGCATATTCCAGTTTCAGAAACAAAATGAAAAATTTTTTGACAGCTGTCAAAAAAATTCTCGAACTAGGGCGAAACTCCAGACTTCATTTCAGTGCTTTAGCTGACCAATTTTTTTTTTTAAATAATTCGCTAGAGTTCTCTATGGTATCTATGGTCTTGGTAATGCGATCTGGACAAAATTTGACACGTGGTTTGAATACATTATTCTTCAGCTATGTGCAAAATTTTATTCGAATCCAATCAGTAGTTCCGAAATAATCAGGAAAAAAATATTTTGAACGGCCATATTTACTGAACGCCTAGTCTAATTTTGCTCATTGATGAAAGTGACCGCGAAATTCGCGATGCAAAAAAATTTCGAGTCCCTAGGCCTTTCCGTTCGAAAATAATAATTTTCTATGGTTTCAATGGTTCTGGTCATGCGATCTGAACAAATGTAGCTTGAATATATCATTCTTCATTAAATTACGAAATTTTGTCTCGATCAAACCGTAGTTTCGAAATTATCGAAAAAACTAAATTTCGAACGACCGTATTTACGGAACCCCTAGTATAATTCTGCTCATTGGTAAACTTGAACGCTACATTTCAGATCCACACCTATCCTGAAAATTTCAAGTCCCTAGGCCTTTCCGTTCCAAAGTTATGATTTTCTATGGTTTCTATGGTTCAGGTCATGCGATCTGAAGAAATGTAGCTTCTCCATTAATATACAAAATTTCATCACGATCGAATCTGTAGTTTTGAAATAACAAGAAAACTGAATTTCAAACGACCATATTTACGGAACCCCTAGTATAATTTGGCTCATAGATAAACGTCATCACGACATTCCAGATCCCCACCTATCCTTAAAATTTCAAGTCCCTAGGCGAAAAGTTACAATTTTCTATGGTTCCTATGGTTCTTGTCATGCGATCTGGACAAAATTCCACATGTAGCTTGAACACCTCATTCTCCATTTAAGTGCAAAATTTCATCCCGATCAAATCTGTACTTTCGAAGTAATCAGGAGAACATTTTGAACGACCATATTTACGGAACCCCTGGTGGAATTCTGCCCATTAACGAACTTAACCGAGGCATTTGGGATCTGAACCTACACTGAAAATGTCAAGTCTCTAGGTTGTTCCGTTCGAGAGTAATCGTGCTTACGGACAGACGGACGGACGGCCGGACGGACAGACGGACAGACTCGAATTTTCCGACGGATTCGTCATCAGTGAGTTGAACATAGTCGATTGAGACCATTTTCGGCTCAAAATTCGAAAAATACAGACATCGTGACGAAATGATATAGCCCTCGTGTAAGTAGTACGAGCGCTCAAAAACACATTCGATCGAACAAGTCCAAGACAAGTATCAGAAAAAAAATTACGAAAAGCACTGCCGTGAAGTGAGGAGCTTTTGAGCGCTCGTTCATCCACCTTGTAGGCAGATTCGCATTCTCCAGTTTCAGAAAACAACTGGAAAGATTTTGACAGCTGTCAAAGAAAATTTCAAACAAAGGCGAAAATCAAGACTTCACGTCAGTGCTTTAGGTGACTAATTTCTTTTCGATAATTCGCTAGAATTTTTTACGGTATCTATGGTCTTGGTAATGCGATCTGGACAAAATTTCCCACGTAGTTTGAATACATTATTTTTCAACTATGTGCCAAATTTCATTCCAGTCCAATAAAATATTTGAAATTATCAGGAAAAAATTGTTTGAACGGCTATATTTACGGAACCATGGTTCGTAGCTAGTCTAATTCTTCTCATTGATGAACGTGACTGCGAAATTCGCGATCCGAACCTATCCTGAGAATTTCAAGTCCCTAGGCCTTTCCGTTCGAAAGTTATGATTTTCTATGATTCCTATGGTTCTGATCATGCGATCTGGACAAAATTTCATATGTAGCTTGAACACCTCATTCTCCATTTGAGTGCAAAATTTCATCTCGATCAAATCTGTAGTTTCGAAGTAATCAAGAGAACAAAACTTTGAACGGCCATATTTATGGAACCCCTGGTGGAATTTGGCCCAGTATATAGAACAATATTTGAATTTGGATGATTTATATTTATTTATAATAAAATAATGAGAAATATAAGTATCTTCTTTTGAAATTTTATATCTGAAACCTTACAAATTCTGTTGCTTCTGAATTTCAATTTCTTTTAATTCAATTAACAGTTGTCAATTCTCAACTCCAAGATTATGAATTTCCTTCAAATTTTCAATTCAAAGATTAATCTGTGGTAAAATTCTAAGGTGAACCTAGAGCCAATCAGATTCTTTGATCCGAGGATTCCGAGGTTAACCACCCAAAATGGGTGGGTAAGAATGAAGTAGGATTCAAACCTGGTTCAACATTGAACCATGAATGTGCAACAGTATTTTATGGCTGAACCGAGTTCAAACTCCGGGTAAAGTTTAAACCCCGATTGTACAACTGGCCCTTAGAGGTCATAGAGATCGTGGACCTCTTGTTACCGAAGAAGATGAGGGTAGTCTAGTAAATAATGAAGGCAACTTTCGTAAACTACTACAATTTAGAATAGCGAATGGCGATGTTATGTTTAAGATACATTTAGAGAACTGTCCTTCCTGTGCCACATAATATATTGTTAGTCGTACGCCAAACGAGATTATTGAGTTATGTGGTGAAGAAAAAAAAAATACAGAATGCCCTCATATCGCCTTGTAGCAGTCATTTATTGAATCTAGCTATATCAAAAACATCCAACGTTTAAGGCGTTAGAAATACCATAGGCACCATTGAAGAAGTATGAGTATTTTTCCAATCTTCGGCTGAAAGACTTTTTTTTTAACTTCACGAATCTGTGCTTCGGTTTCAAAGTTATATTGAAACCTTTGCACAATTTCTAGATCTAGACAATATTTCTCATTGGGATCGGTACTCGTCCTCGAAAGCAGAGTGTTTAAAAATTTTTATTGGTTGCTCTGTTTTTGAGCGCTTGTTCTATTTACACGAGGGCTATATCATTTCCTCACGATGTCCTGTATCTTTCGAATCTTGATCCGAAAATGGTTTCAACCGACAAGATTCGACTCACTGACGACCGCGACATCCGAGATCCACACCTATCCTGAAGATTTCAAGTCCCTAGGCCGTTCGAAAGTTATAATTTTCTATGGTTTCTTTGGTTCTGGTCATGCGATCTGGGAAAAATGTAGCTTGAATATATCATTCTCCATCAAAATAAAAAATTTCGTCACGATAAAATCCGTTGTTTTGAAATTATGTTTCCGTAAGTACTGTAAGCAGTGGCGTACTAGGAAGAAGCTTAATTTTCAATAATAACGAATGTCAGCATTGAGTATCAACGTAGATATAACTCATTTACGTCAGTCAACTTAATAGTAGTGTTCTTTCGTACTGATTCAACTGATGGAACATATGTGATTCAAGTGAAAGCGATTTTGCAATCAGAATACATTCATTCACTTAAAGCCCGAAAAAATACGCGCACTTCTATGAGCATCACGTCAGACTTGAAATTTTGACTTTACCAATGTGATCTAAGTGAAATATGAAATTCCGCGATTAGAAAAATCACTTACAATCACTTTTTGGTTGTGGAAGGGGGAACTGATTGAAAACGAAAGAACGATCGCTTAAACTAATATAAGTGATTTAACTGACATAGATAACTTCGCTCAGTACGAAAGAACATTACTTACGTTTATAATGAAAAATTTGAGAATCACTGCTGTGACGTCAGGAGCTTTTGAGCGCTCGTTCATTCACCTTGTAGGTAGATTCGCATTTTCCAGTTTTAGAAGCCAATTGAAAAAAAGATGTTGACAGCTGTCAAACAAAATTTCAAACTAAGGCGTCAGTGCTTTAGGGGACCAATTTTTTTTCAATAATTCGCTAGAATATTTTACGGTATCTATTGTCTTGGTATAGCGATCAGTACAAAATTTCGCACGTAGTTTGTGCATTACATTATTCTTCATCTATGTGCAGAATTTCATTCCAATTCAACCATTAGTCTCGAAATTATCAGGAAAAAAATATTTTGAACGGCCTTATTTATGGAACCCCTGGTCTAATTTTGCTCTTTGATGAATGTGACCGCGAAATTCGCGATCCGAACCTACCCTAAAAATTTCAAGTCCCCGGGCCTTTCCATCCGTAAGTTATAATTTTCTATGGTTTCCATGGTTCTGGTCATGCGATTAGGAAAAAAGGAGCTTGAATATATCATTCTCCATTGAAATACAAAATTTCGTCACGATCAAATCCGTAGTTTTGAAATAATCAAGAAAACTAAATTTCAAACGACCATATTTACGGAACCCCTTAGTCTTATTTTGCTCATTGATGAACGTGACCGCAACATTCGAGATCCACACCTATCCTTAAAATTTCAAGTAACTAGGCCTTTCCATTACAAAGTTATAATTTTCTATGGTTTCTATGGGTCTGGTAAAGCGATCTAGACAAAATTTTGCATGTACCTTGGACACTTCATTCTCCATCTGAGTGCAAATTTCATCGATCGAATAAGTAGTTTCGAAGTAATCAGAAGAACAAAATATCGAACGACCATATTTACGGGACCCCTGGTCGAATTTTGACCCATATCGAACTTACCCGCGGCATTCGCGATTCGAACTTACCCTGAAAATTTTAAGTTTCTTGGTCGTTGCGTTCGAGAGTTATCGTGTATAAGACCGGACGGTCGGATTGACTCGAATTTTCCGACGGATTCTTCATCAGTGAGTCGAACCTTGTCGATTGAGACCATTTTGGGCTCAAGGTTCGAAAAACACACATCGTGACGAAATAATATAGCCGTCGTGTAAGTAGAACAAGCGCTCAAAAAGAGTTTTTTTTTTATATATTCGATAATAATTCGGTGAAGTTCATGAAAATAAATGACAATATTTGTCATGCCGACAATGGGCCATTTTGGTATACAGAAACAAGCGCGTATGAGCTCCTGTCTTCAGGTCAGTACTTTTCAAATTTTTCGAAAATTAATGAATGATTTTCGGGAGAGATAAAATGGATATGAAATAAAAACGGACGAATTGATTTTTGAGATAGATTTATGACCGCTGTGGGGACTATTTTTAGAGGTCAAGGATTTATAACTGATTTAAGTCGAAGAATGCTCGTTTATCATAATAAAGATTGAATTATTTCTAGGCAAAGAACTGGAAACTGGGTACATTAAGATCTAAATACTTTTTTGAGACGAATTATTTTGGTAAGGAATAGAAAAGATGCACAAATAACTCTGTATTCTCAACAAACATCTCACTACTTTCCAAGACAAATTTTATTGGGTTCGGAACTTGTTCTTTATTTTCAGGAAAATTGGAATGTTGTTTTAACTTTTTCCATCATCTATGAAATATTTACTTCCGAAAGACAGATCCATTTCATTACAAAATCAAAATACAATTCGATGGAAACTCTGTGATTTAGAAATTTCATAGATAAAGAGAATAGCCTAAATAGCTTTCTATTGAGCAGTTCATCAGCGGAATCATTCATTTTCACATCAATGATATCTGTTGGATGGAAAATTAGAGGGAATTTCAATGACCTATGATAATTTTGAAAAGAATATTCACTTACTTTCACGAAATATTTTGCTTGCTACTGATCGACCGTGATGATCCGCCCTAAAAGGATCTGCCCCATACTTCAACAGCAATTCCACAACTTTCTTATGCCTATCTGTATCATATTCATTCGTGAAATTCGACACTGCGACGTATAACGGTGTTTTTTCAAGGTCTCCTTCTAGGTTAGTGATGTCAATTTTTTCCACCACGATTAAGGATTCAACTCGTTCAGGCGATCCCTCGGAACAGGCTTCTAAAAGTGATTTCAGTACAGAGTTTTCGAGAATCGCACCCTCGAACTTCCTCGATTTCGATCTCTTCGAACGAATCATGGCTGTTTTGTAGACGATAAGAATATTTTATCAAAATCTAATGAATGTCACTGTTTCTTCAATCTTGGGTGAGTCCCCTACGATGTCGCCCTTTTACCTTAATCGTCGTATCACTACTGAACGGTAAACACATTGATATATTTGTACCTGACGTCCTGACGGCATGAAAACCCTTGAGTGGAAGGGATGCTTCAGATGCTTTAAACCAATTACATATTATCCCGTTACTTTAGGAACTGATTTTGATCGGACTATCTGTATTCGGTACCTACATCACTCGTACGATGAGTATGAAAGTTCAATCTTTCTGGGCTATTCACAGAGAATAGACAAGTTGTCTTTTCTTATTTATTCTGAATCAATTCTTCTACCCTGAACAGAAACTCAGATATCAGTAAATAACCTATAGCGAAATCTACGAACCGAATTCCATGAAAAAATGATCAGCGAATATAAAATAATTTTTTTCGGATATGTAAGAATGTTTTACTATTCAATTCACTAATCTCTATGACCCACATCGAGCTAGCGACCATTTTAGCTGAATTGATTAAACCGACATTTTCCATATTCTATTCATTACTAGCAGACCCAGCCACGCGTTGCTGCGGCTATGGTACACCTTGGATTATTATTATTATTAACCCTAACCTAACCTTAACCTAACTCTTACCCTTATCCTTACTCTAACTTAAGGTGACCATTTTTTTCTAACCTGAAACCAGGACAATATGAATTTTGACCAGTCAGGCCCACGTTTTGTTCAATGACTAACCAGGACTAATGTCTGAAAACCAGTACTGTACTGGTAAAATCAGTACGAATGGTCACCTTACTCTTACCCTTACCCTCACCCTTGTTTATGGGTCTCAAAAGAGTTTTCATATTCGTAGGTATATGTTATAATCGATGTGTGAGATATTCGATATAGAAAAAAAAATACCTCAAAAGTTGGTTTGAAACCTCGTTCCCCAATTATGTTTGAACCAAATAATGTCATTTGGAACACACTATTGTAATGCTGAATATTCTGCAAGAAATGTTTAGATAGAGGTTCTTGTCCTGAAAGTACTTAAGAATTCAAAGGTTCGGGTGGCATTGTCAGTTGTGGCAATTTGATTTTTCCATTCAAACAACCTAATCCTGGGGGTTCGTTTCGATATCTCCGAGGATATCTCAGAGCATTGCACTATTGACAATTGATGTTCATATATCCAAAAGACACCAGTAGTTTGCTAGCATAATCGACTGTGGAATCATATCTAAATGCCAAACGCCCAAACTTGATCATTTCATTGGATTCTTCATTTTGTTGTCGCCTAAGATCGATAATATCGATTCTTCCGGAGCTGGGGCAAATCTTGATAGAGAACCTCTCATTCCGTTTGCTCATTGTCTCGATCATTACGAACTCGCCTTGATTCCGCTGACCAATATTTGGACGCCTCACTGATGGCATTTTTATTAATAACTATCCCACAACACAACGATATAATATATCAAACATTGTGATGAACTTCTAAGCGATTTCTAGAAACACGATAAACTTCACTCACATAAGTGTCAAAATTCTCATGAAATATAAGTAATATATGATTGTTCGCTTGGTCGGAGGAAAAAGGAAAGCTTTTTTTTCTCTTCCGTACGATTTTTAGGTAATATTTCGTTGTATAAATATTGTGGTGATAACAATGAACACAACTAAAAAAAGAATTATCGAATTTGGTGCGTCGTTTGAAGGTGATGCTTATATATACATAAACCATAGATCCTCTTTTATTAATATAGATTATGTGTGGAACCCTTTTTTGCACATATTTACACATTACTTGCACATAATTCTGGAACTTGTTTCGTCAAAATGAAGTCATTAACGAAAGTATTATGAAGAATTCTTAATACTAAAATTTAAAAATCACTGACGGAGATTTGGGCAATTATTTGAATTCATCGCCATAGTGATCACCCATCCAGGTACGGATCCTGTAAAATGCTGCTTGGCTTCAAGACATCTGACACAACCAATAACTGAAAGCGATGTCAAATAAATTCAGGTTTCTAAAAAATACCGTCCGTATACACGATAACTCTCGAACGGAACGTCCTAGAAACTTGAAATTTTCGGGGTAGGTTCGAATCTCGAAAGCTGCGGTTGAGTTCGTAATTGGGCGGAAATCGACCAGGGGTTCCGTAAATATGGCCGTTCGAAATCATGTTGTCCTGATTACTTCGGAACCACTAATTCGATCGGAGTGGAATATTGCACTCAGATGGAGAATGACGTCTTCAAACTACATGCAGAATTTTGTCTAGATCGCATGACCAGAACCATTGAAATCATAGAAAATTATAACTTTGTAATAGAAAGGCCTAGGGACTTGAGATTTATAGGATAGGTGTGGATCTCGAATGTCGCAGTCACGTTTATGAATGGACAAAATTTGACTAGGGGTTCCGTTAATATGGTCGTTCGAAATTCAGTTTTCTTGATACTTTCAAAACTACGGATTCGATCGTGACAAAATTTTGTATCTTAATGGAGAATGATATATTCAAGCTACATTTTTTCCGGATCGCATGACCGGAACCATAGAAAATTATAACTTTCGAACGGAAAGGCCTAGGGACTTGAAATTTTCAGAAGTTTTCAAAATTTTTTTTTCATAAATTGTGGAATTCGAAAGTTGCAGGCAAATTGATATTAGAAATTGATTCTGATTATCTTCAAATACCAACTTTCAAATCATACTAATTCTTTTTCAATATCTAGTACAGGATAGTTTTGCTTTTTTCATACATATCATATCATCTTCTGTTGAAAATAATCGAAAAATTATAATCAATTTTGGTCAACGTGGAAAAAATAACGAAAAATTTAGTGAGGTGAGAAATCTTTTGAAAAACACAAGACCTCAAATAACTCGGGAACTGTTGATTTTTGGTTATCAATGAATATGGCTCAATCGACAGAAAATGAGTCATACTAGCAGGTCCTCCAAGGTTCACGTCTAATTTGAAAACACCATGTAAATTGGTATCGGAAACATTCAAAAACTGAAAGATATGAAATTTATCTAACTACATCATCCAGAAGTCTTCTAATGGAATTAAGAGACTATTGTTGAAGTGGTTAGTTTATAGTATTCCCCTTTATTGAACTTTGGTCAAGTGGACAAGGTATCTATGAAAGAAGTACATTATGTTTGAGATTCTGAAGTATGTATTCCTGGAAGTTTTCATTCAAAACAATTATGTGAATTATTTTCGAGCGCTCGTTCTACTTACACGAGCGCTATATCAATTTTGAGCCGAAAATGGTCTCAATCGATAAGGTTCGACTCACTGATGACGAATCCATCGAAAAATGCAAGTCAGTCCGTCCGTATACACGATAACTCTCGGACGGGACAACCTAGAAACTTGAAATTTTCAGGGTAAGTTCGTAACTTAAATGCCACGCTTGAGTTCGTTATTGGGCAAAATTCGACCAGGGATTCCGTAAATAAAATTTTGATCTCCCGATTACTTTGAAACTACTGCTTCGGTCGAGGTGAAATTTTGCACTCAGATGGAAAATGAAGCGTTCAAGCTACATGCGGAATTTTGTGTAGATGGCATTACCAGAACCATAGAAACCATTGAAAATTATAACTTTGGAATGAAAAGACCTAGGGACCTGAATTTCTCCGGGTAGGTTTTGGTCTCGAATGTCGCGGTCACGTTCATCAATGAGCAAAATTAGACTAGGGGTTCCGTAAATAAGGTCATTTGAAATATAGTTTTCTTGATAATTTCGAAACTACGGATTCGATTGTAACGAAATTCTGTATTTTAATAGAGCATGATATATTGAAGCTACATTTTCATGTCCAGATCGCAAAAATACAATAATTATTGAATCGCCTTCGGTGGAAAGGAATAAATATTTCGATGATCTTCAATCTGCCATTGCTGAATTTCATATGAATGATATCTCAACATTGGACTTCCTTGAAAGTTTATATGATTTATTTTGAAAGCATTCCACGATGTTTTTGCGTTTTCAAGACTGAATTCCCATGTTTGAGCGGCTCTCGAATATTTCGGCTGTATGCCTCTCTACAATTTATCGTGGTTTCGATAATTCGTCAATACAACAATGATTTTTTTTTAATTTTTTTTTTTAAATCCTGACTCGATTGAATTTAAATAATGTTGGTGTACAGGTATATATCATCGTAACCGGATATGAGAATTAAAAACATTTTTTGCAAGCTCGAAAACTATGAAAAATTTATAATATCAACTTTCCTTCTTTTCAGAGCCCGGCTACGTTGAAACTATTGGACCGGGTACGCAATTTGGAACAAGGAATATTCTTCTGGGCTGGCCGAACCTTTACAAAATAACTTCCATTACTCACGTCAAGCTGATTGCCATAAGCGATACTTTGTACTATTCCGCTATATCATTATTTCCCAAGCAGAATGCAATGGTCCAAAAAGCTCTTCCTCCAAAAGATATGCAATTCCTTGAAGAATTGAGGGCTAATTGGACCAAATGGGACTATAAAATGGTCTCATCAAGTGAGGATAAAACGAAGAAGGAAAGATTGAATTTCAAGATATGGTTCGAAAAGGCAGTTAACGGTGAAAAATTCCGTAGAATAATATAATAGCTGTTTATCTGAGCTCATCAAATTCAGTAATGAAATAAAAAAAAATATTCTAGAAAAACTCATAGCAACCATGAAAAGTTTTCCCAACTCCCCTTAGAAAAAGACAGTTGCTTTTGGAACGGACAGGTGGCGTGATTGGAGAAATTTTCTCCGATCACCGCTGCGTTATGTTCCAAAGGTTTTATGTTTCCAACTTCGAATTTATCATTTGCTAATTGTACTGATGAGACTTGATATGAGTCGAAACTGGTCTACAGGTGCGAATTGATGAATTGAGTGTATGTACAGATAATTGTTCGTATTTCATTACTGAATTTGAATAATTCTGAGTACTTCAACTCATTCCATTGATAAAAATGAACATCACATACAATAAAATCACATTTCATCGATTGAAATTCAAAATTTTAAAATGCCTCAAACATCATAAGAAAAAACTGCGGATAATTGATTTCTTTTTCAGAATCTTTCATTTACGTACCCGACTACTGCTATAGAATCAATGAAGATTATGAACGTCCCTTCGAAGAGCTTGGGTTCTTCTATAGACTGAAGTACATCTTACTACCGATTTGTATCCTACCGCAAGGGTGGTTCTTGAAAATATGGATGGGAATAAGAATTACTACGTCCATTTTATACGCACTTTTGATACCTTTTCAGCTGATACAGGCCCCATATATTCCACAATTGGATCCTTTGATGGTGAGCATTTTGCCAAATATAATTCAAGATGTTCTTCTTCAAGTATTCATTCAGCGACCTGGCATAAGGATACCGTGAAAAATAGATGTTTCCATTATTTAAGGGCCATTTATCGATATTCAGTGAAAACCACAAAATTTTCACAGTCAACCTTTTCTTCTTAAAGCAAAAATAACGATTATAAGGGGTGAGTAGTCTTTATTGTACCCTGTACTTACAGTGGGTAGGTCCTGGACTATTTCTAGGATTTGTTTCTTGATTTCGGCAATTTGAGTTGTTTCAGGGCTCCCTACGTGGCCTCCTCATATCAAGATTTTTTCAAACCACTTTGAAAATTTCGGAATGTGCAATCGGTTTGCTGCAGTGGCATTCACCCGTTATAACCGTAATCACCGTAGAGGTAGGCTTAATCTGTGTGAAGCTCCGTAATCGACTACTAATCGATTGTCAATAAGTGTTATAGGACCTCGAGTGGTAGAATCAATGTTTTTACTGAGTCCAGATCTTAGATCGTTGGTTCCATAGATTATTTCACATTGATGATTGAAGTGACAAAGCGAAGTGAAATAGGTGTATAAGTGTTATTTGTTTAGTCATTTTGACCCAATGTGGGAATCTGAGAAAGATCGTATTATAACAGAACAGAAGAAAGACATGAAATTGCTTAGGACCAACTAAGATTGTTAACGGCCAAAGTTAACATATTGTCTGATGGGGTAAGGTCCTTACGCGTACAAATTTCCTAGCACTCGAAGCCGCAAAAACGCGCTAAGAAGAAAGAAAGAGCGTCTGGAGGAAGCCCCCGCAGAAACACCCGAAAGAGATATTATACATAGCTGCAGAAGTGCCAGCAGTAGAAAAAGTGGTTGAAAAATAAATTTCCGAAACTGCAATTCTAGTGAAGATGAATTATGTCGAAGTCCTCAAAATTAAAACTCCTTCCTTCAACATGATGGAAACTGCAGATTGGAAAAAAATCTCCGAAAAACTCAAATGAGGAAAAAGTCGAATAAACAAGCACTCATAAGGTATCTGCCCCTTGATGCAGATATCAGACTGATAGAGGAAGATATGGTAGAACAGAACATGAAAAATTCGAAAAGCACTGCCGTGAAGTCAGGAGCTTTTGAGCGCACATTCATCCACCTTGTAGGTGGATTGACATTTTCAGCTTCAGAAAAAAATTGAAGAAATTTCTGAAATCTGTCAAAACATTTTCGAACTGAACAGAAGTGAAGCTAAAAGCTAAAGCTCAGTGCTTTAGGTAACCATTTTTTTTCGATTATTCGCTAGAATTTTTTACGGTATCTATGGATTTGGTAATGCGATCTTGACAAAATTTCGCACGTAGTTTGAGGTTTGAGTACATTATTCTTCATTTATGTGCAAAATTTCATTCGAATCCAATCAGTATCAGGAAAAAAATATTTTGAACGGCCCATATGTTCGGAACGCCTGGTCTAATTTTGCCCAATAGCGAATTTAACCGAGGCATTCGCGATTCAAACCTACCCTGGGAATTTCAAGTCCCCAGGCCTTTCCGTTCGAAAGTTATAATTTTTTTTTGTTTCTATGGTTCTGGTCATGAGATCTGGACAAAATGTAGCTTGAACACTTCATTCTCCATTTGAGTGAAAAATTTCATCTCGATCAAATTTGTAGTTTCGGAGAAATCAAAAGAACAGAATTTCGAACGGCCATATTTACGGAACCCCTGGTGGAATTCTGCCCATTAACGAACCTAACCGAGGCATTTGGCACTGAAAATTTCAAGTGTCTAGGTTGTTCCTTTCGAGAGATATCGTGCTTACGGCTGGACAGACACACCATTAATCAATACCATTAAAGATTTGGAGAATGCTTTCGAAATACTAGAAACCAAAATAATAAAAGACTCTGAAGATGCTACTATAAGAATAAATAAACCTAGACACCCCTAGGGACCAACTTCAAGGAATAGTAATAATCTGATTAGGATAAATCGAAGATCCGATCGAGAAGAATGTTCAGGGTAAACAAATAGGAAGGAGATAGAAGAGAATAGGCCTAGCAAAAAACTCAAAAATACACTTAGGGAACTCAGAACAGATAAATCGAATGAAAAATTAAAGGATTTGAGTACAACAGACCACTCTGCCTGGAAAAGCCAAAAATGCCTCCGACGGGGAAATAACCAAATACTTCTTACAAAATACGGCCTGATGAATTACAAAGAACATAACCAATGAAGAAATCAAAGAGAAAGAAGTGCAAACCTTTTCAGCTGATACAGGCCCCATATATTCCACAATTGGATCCTTTAATAGTGAGCATATTGCCAAATATAATTCAAGATCTTCTACTTCAAGTATTCATTCAGCCTGGAAAAGTCAAAAATGCTTCCGACGAAACACCCAAATACCTCTTACAAAATACAAATAATGAATAACAGAGAACATAACCAATGAAGAAATCAAAGAGGAAGAAATGCAAAACGAAGAATTGATGATGAAAAATTCGAAACCCAGCTTTGATGTGGTGATATCTCCGTAACCAAACATTAGTGAAATAGTTATTTTGTGCATTTCCGTCAATCGAGCCATTATTCGAAATTAAAGTTAATGAAATTCAAACAAAAATTAGACCATTTATAAACTACAACTTATCAGCACAAAACATTTTGCGAAGGCCTTCTAAAGAAACTAACATTTCCATAGAAAGTGTTTTGCGTATAGTAGTTTTCATGGTACCGTCTGGAAAACAGCATTTTATGTTTTTTATTTCTATCACATCTTGAGGCAAATAAGTTCAGTATTATTTTAACCCTTATAAACCGGCCAAATTTTTTTGTTGAGAATCAAGCAGGAATTTTTTGTGTAGACTAGTCATGAGGCTAGGAGCCAGGAAAAAATAAGAAAAAAAATTTCTGATCTTTACTTTTCTCAATACTCGGCGTCCTTTTAAAAGGACGGTAGGGTCACAGGGTACTGAAAATAAATTCAGAGGCATGATTATTTATTTGCAATAAACGGTTTAATTCAGGAATATGAACACAACAAAATATCATTTGGTATGAAAACTGCTAAAACAATCTTTTGGGTGTAATCCGATGTCACATTTCCCACATCGAAAATTCCCGTCTATCAGTTCTTCATCGAAGAAACACTGGAATAGTTGCAAAGGCGAACGATTGTGTATTAAGTGAGAAACTGAATTCCACATAGGAAAAGTTTCAATCAAGTCCTTTCCAAGGGTATAGTTGATTTCGTTTTTTTCAATCTCCTTTCAACAAAATTTGACAATGGTATTTCGTCTTCGCTTTCCCATTCTGATTCATTTATATCATTTTGTCTGCGATTTGTTTTCATATAAACTTCTACATCACCCACTAATTGAGATCGCGGTAGGTTGTTCGGGCCGACTTCTTCATCATTACCAGAATCTTCATCGGTATTATTTTTTATTTTTTTTTAAATCCCGACTATCCTAGGTCTCTGTGAGACCCCTCAGAAGCTCAGAGCATCAGAAGCTCAGAGCTTGTGCGAGTTAGGAGACCCGGTTGTTTTCTGTGAAGGCTTTGTTACTGTGTCCTTACCCATTAGCATTCGTCGGAGGAAATAGAATTATTTCGTCCGGAATATTACCGATATTTTCGAGTTTTTCGAAGTTCATTCAGGGTAAGTGGTCTATGCCAATACCTGAAACCGCATAAAATAATTTCAAAAGTGAGGTATATTTTCTTTACTTTCTTTATTACTATTTATTATGATTACCTAAGAGAATAAATGAAAGTAATGAAATAAAAAAGCCGACTCATCATCGTATCGCATAAACCTACCGTACTTTTAAAAGGACCAACAACTTTGACGGCGAATAACCAAACTAATTTTCATAAACATCTTTATATTCTCGATTGGAAAGAAGAAATAGTATATACTTACACAATTGAACATGAAAAAAGTCTGGACAATAATGGAAAAACTCACCTTTTATCACTAAAATCACTCATGTTTGCTGAACAAAATTGAAGTACAGATCTAGGGGTTTCCCAGAAGGATGTAAAACGGGGATATGAATTCAGTTTATTATATAAATGAGAGTACCAGTTTTCTTCATGTAAATCCGTTGAAGCCATCTATGAGATACAACCACAGTCTTTTACAGAGGTCGATAAATTAGACTGTATTTATCGACCTTTTAAAAGGACTATAGGTTCATATGGGTTAATGAGCTTTGGTAATATTCGAGGGAATATTCTAATTTCAATCACATGATTTCATTTTTCTCTAATTCAATTTTTGCAATAATCTTAAAAGCAATAACATTTCTGAGTAGAAAATGAAAAGACCTTCCGAACGATGTATCACAAGCACGTACTTCCCATTTGGAAAATTGGGGGTTTTACCTGTCTTTTGAAGGAGGTTGAATGTAGGGTTTCGCATTATTACGTAGTAGAATGACACTTTAATATTTAACTTCGACGTGTTTCAAGATATTTCATGAATATTTACTGTAACCGAGATGATGAATTTATTCCATTTGGCTTTTCCACACTGTATATCAATTATGATTATTGAATTATCTACCCATAAATCTAAGAAGTATGTTAGCCCTCTATGCGACGATACAGGAATAGATGTCAGTAATAGAAACGCAGGAGGCTGCCAGAGGCAGCTTCAAAAATAAATTGGTGGTGCATTAACTGAAAAATCAAGTTTAAGGGAGGAAAAAGCCAAGCCATACTCTTGCAGAAGAGACAATTAAAAATCGATGAAAAAATATCAACAGATGATTTAGCGATAGAATGGAAAAATGAAGCCAATTATTGAGGTATTATTTTAGGCGAAGGACTCACATACACTTGAGTGCAATGAAATCGGCCCACCTAAAATTCGACACAATGTCAAATAAGTATTTCTCGGAATCCGCTAGTCGGATTTTGATAATTTTTTTTGAATTGTAGCTCAACAGTCGGTGATAATGTTGTGTCAAGATACTTTTTTTCCAATTGAATTTTAGCATATACGGGGTGGAAGATTGAAAAGAAGATTTATTCCTTAACTTTGACACACCGGGTGGATAAAAGAAACAGCAGCAATGAATACCAAATGAAATCGGACTGAAGTACCATCTCTTGTGGTCGTTTTGTTCTTTTAATCATGTATTTATCTCCATTATTACGGAAATTACAGTGTTTCGAAACTGAGCTTGGAAGCCTAGTGGAAAAACATTGAAAACAACAAGTTTTTCCTTAAACTAAATTATTTTAATATCGCGTAGGACCTCCCCTCGCCCTGATTACATCCCGCATATGATTAGGCATACTTCTAATGGAGTCAACCATCGTTTCTTGTGAGATGTATCGCCACTCTTCCTCTACTGCAACACAAAGCTATGTGATCGACGCTGAAAAAGGGCCTCTGGCTCGTACTCTTCGTTTTAGTTCATCAAATTCATATAGGGGTTAAGGTCAGGACAGTACGGTGGCCTCACCATAACTCGAAAATCGACTGCTGCAATGAAGTCTCTGACAATTCTCGAAGAATGAGTACTTTTTGTAATTTTTGAGCGCTCGTACTACTTACACGAGGGCTATATCATTTCGTCACGATGTCTGTATTTTTCGAATTTTGAGCCGAAAATGGTCTCAATCGACTATGTTCGACTCACTGATGACGAATCCGTCGAAAAATTCGAGTCTGTCCGTCCGTCCGTCCGGCCGTATACACGATAACTCTCGAACGGAATGTCCTAGAAAATTTTCAGGGTAGGTTCGAATCTCGAATGCCGCGGTTAAGTTCGTTATTGGGCAAAATTCGCCGAGGGGTTCCGTGAATATGGCCGCTCGAAATTTTGTTTTCCTGATTACTTTGAAACTACAGATTCGATCGAGATGAAATTTTGCACTCTAATGGAAAATGAGGTGTTCAAGCTACATGTGAAATTTTTTCCAGCTCGCATCACCAGAACCATAGAAACCATAGAAAATTGTAAATTTTGAACGGAAACGCCTAGGGACTTGAAATTTTCAGGATAGGTGTGGATCTCGATTGTCGTGATCACTTTCATCTATGAGCAAAATTGTACTAGGGGTTCCGTAAATATGGTCGTTTGAAATTTAGCTTTCTTGATAAATTCCAAACTACAGATTCGATCGTGACGAAATTCTGTATACTAATGGAGAATGATATATTCAAGCTACATTTCTCTAGACCGCATGACCAGAACCATAGAAACCATAGAAAATTATAACTTCCGAAGGGAAAGGCCTAGGAACTTGAAATTTTCAGGGTGTTTTTGGATCGCGAATTTCACGGTCACGTTCATCAATGAGCAAAACTAGACTAGGGGTTCCGTAAATATGGCCGTTCAATATATTTTTTTCCTGCTAATTTCGAAACTAACGATTTGATTGAAATGAAATTTTGCACCTAGCTGAGGAATAATGTATTCAAACTACGTGCGAAATTTTGTCCAGATCGCATCACCAAGACCATAGATACCGTAGAAAATTTTAGGGAATTATCGAAAAAAAAAATTGGTCACCTAAAGTACTGCCTTGAAGTCTGGATTATCGCCTTAGTTTGAAAAATTTGTTCGACAGCTGTCAAAAATTTCCTCAATTGGTTTCCAAAACTGAAAAATGCGAATCTACCTACAAGGTGCATGTATGAGCGCTCAAAAGCTCCTGCCTTTACGGCAGTGCTTTTCGTAAATTTTTTCTGAATGCGTTTAGTTTTTCTAAACTATTCACCTCATCGTTTCTGTACACTAATGTTTTCAAATGACCCAAAAACCTAGCGGTTGAGATCCGGGCAGCATTCAGGCCAAGGAATCGACCCACCACGTCCTATCCACCTAAAGTCACAAAAACCATACGCTCTGTCAGATGATTTCCCGTCAACTATACGCATTTAAAACATATTTGAACCTAAATCAGATCCGGGCTCTGAATTCCTAAGATTCGCTGATGAGTTCTAGCACATGTCAAAAAAAAGCCTCACCTTTGAAAACACCCTATATACAATAGTATAATTATGGATGTTCATCAAGCATCGACCATTTCAATTTGATTTTTTATCAAGTTCATAAGAATATTAATATTCGGATGATATAGATTGATTGAGGTTTAATCTAGAATGAGAGCCTTCTTTACTCTGTTTACAGGAAAACAGCAATTTTCCCGCATATTCGATTTTTCGAACCTCTTTACATACCAACTCGATACGGGAACGAGGTGCATATAAAGTACATAAAATCAGAATTAATAACACTTATAGCGGCAATTTGGAGCAATCACGTCATAGTCATTCTTTTGTTCGCCCCTCGAAAGGGGAACGACTACCAAATCTGATCGTCTACCTAGCATTATGTCCCATTTACACGTTAGCGTGAATGGGGGTGATTTGAATTTGATGTAAGGCTAAAGGTCAATGCAATGACAATAAGGGTGCCTGAAAATATTCCTCTTTCACCTTTCCACCGGAGAACGGATGCATCTTATCGCACCCAAAACCATGAACACCATTTCTTAGAGTGTGTTTGTATGACATTTGATGAATCTGATACAATAAGGGCAATTCGGGATATCAGGATGAACGATACGCCTCCTACCGGACATTCAGATAACTGTGCTATGGGCTATTAATATCGGTCGTGTTTTCCATTGATTTGAGGTGTTTTTCAATGGCGTTCTACTTAGTTTTATTTGGAATTCAAATATTTCCTACTCAGCTTTATGTCTGAAAAAATTACGGGTAGCGCACATTTAACGGTCCATCTAGAATATTTCTTATTGAATTTTGAGCAATACACATCATTGTATAAAATTAATTCCTCAATAAAAAATTATTTTCAAGAAGATGTTGTAGTAAAATACGTTTTCATCGAACAGGAGTGAAATCCTTGTCTTCAATATCTGTGCGAATCGTTCATCACGGAAGTTTAATTTAATTGAAAATACATTAACATCTTTCCAAGTCGATAATAAACTGGAAAATCTTGAAAAAACTATTATTCTTTTCAAAATGCCACGATTCATAATTTATTGCCGTGTTCATATATTTTCAGTTCAGCTGAATGGGTTGTGTTGTTTATTATTTCAAGACAAAGATAAATTACTTTATCTTTTACGTCAGTGATACTCGTATACCTCAATTGCGGAAAACTTGGCGTCAATTTTATTCAGAAACTACATCTACCTTTATAGAAGAAACACATGTACTGTTGAGAACCGTGCAGTGTGGCACTTAACTAGAAAATGAATATTCATTCAACAGTTGTGTAAAGAAATTATTCTTTTCACGAATGGAACTTTTTTTCAGAAAATAAGGAGAAGTTGAGATATTTCATAAAATATACAGATGAATCCAAGTGATGTGATGAATCTTCGTGTAGAATTCGCAGCGTTTCCATGTCATAAAACTCTGGAATATTGCACAAATTTTTTCATATCACTGTCATGATACAGTGTTCAATTTTTCTAACCTTTGAGGAACGGGATCGCCTTACGCCTACTTCAACAAATGCAATTTATCGTTTTATTTGGATCGAATTGTCAGGCGAATGATAGTTTTCTGGAAGCAAGGATCGGATGAACTGTTCGAATTTATTGCGAATCTCGCAATGAGGGAGATAAACGAGATCCACTCCTTTGACAAAGAAGGCATTTTTATGTCGCACCTAAGAATGTGGAAATTGGAAATCATTGAATGTCATAGGACAACTAAATTGCATTTATTATTTGTGTTTTTCTTTTTGACAAACAGCATTCGAGGTAATCGTGAGATTAATCAAACACGCATAAAGGTTCATGATTCTCATCTTACTTTCCTATTCCATAAATATTTTAACAAATAATTCAATTAACGATTTTATGCGATGAGTTCTTATAGTTTTCGGGAGCGTTGGTCGGCGGACAAATTTTTATTTTTAGATTTTTGTATTCTTTATACACCAATCGAAGGGAAGACATTTTTGGAAGGAGCAAAAATTATAGATTCGCATCACAGTCTCGCTTATGTGACGTATTGTGATTGAGAAGATAAGTAGTCCAGTCGCCGAAGAAACATGACCGAATAGCGGTAGTGGCCTAGTCGAAAGTAGGAGAAACGAGCTTCCCAACGATGTATGATACCAGTACCTATGTTCTATATTTCTGGTCGGTTTTTGGAAACGCAGAAATTGATAGGACCGCCATCGTATCTCGTAGAAGCTCAGGATACAGATATCTATATGTCGATCAATCCCTTTTCGCAAGTCCTCGAAAAATAAATCACCAATAGGCCTCGAAATTCATTCCGAAAAGAATCAATTGAGGTAAGGAATACAGGTAAGTAACGATTTTACAGCGGGTATTGTATTTCTCACATTTTCAGTGATTTACTAGGTAATTCCATAATTCCTCAAAATTGACATATCCCTGGAACCTGGAGTCCCCCATCGTCTTCTGAAATGAGGTGAATACGATTAACTAGATCTGCTTAATGTTAAAAACACTGCTAGTAAAGCGACAAGGGCTTTAATGGCGTGCAGAAGCCTATCCACGAGGAAAATACTCGACAAGGTACAAAGGCCTGCCTGTGTTTGCATCACTGGAGCTATGAGAACGTGCCCGACAAGAGCACTTGAGGTCATCACAGATCGCACTTCTCCACATCTAGTGGTCAATAGGTAGCCCATGAGGCTATCCTTAGAATATCTAGGGAAGGTACAGGGAATGAGAGAATTGAAAGTCAGGGAGCCTGGTCCTCTTTGAACAAGTACATCTCATCAGCGAACCTGCCTAGTGATGTTATGATTAAAAAAGTAAACATTGGAAAGAACTTCAACACTATGCTATGTAAAAAGGAGGAATAGGAAAAGGGATACACTACCCAAAATTTCAACGCGAATACCATTGAATGGTATACAGATGGTTCTAAATTCACGATAGGGGCTGGTGCTGGAGTATACGGGGCAAGAACCAAGTGTACACTATCGTTAAGCTCCTACTCGAGTGTTTTCAGGCAGAAATATTTGCAATCAAAATATGCATTGAAATAAACCTGGAAGAAACTATCAAGGGTGACATTGTGATACATTCTGATAGTCAAGCTGCTGTCAAAGCACTGAACCCCTGTGTCATCGACTCGAAACTGATATGGGAGTTCCGGAGGAAACTCAATGAAGTAGGCAAGAAAAACTGTTTAGTCTGGGTTCCTGGTCACTCAGGAATCAAAGAGGCCAATACACTTGCCAGAAAGGCAGCACAAACGCCACTTACTGGCCCAGAACCTTTCTGTGGCATAGACAAATGCACCTATCGAAAAAAGTTCTTGGAGAAGGAAGAGACTGAAAGAGAAGCACTCAGAGGAATCTTTCAGGAATGGATTACTCCAAAAATTTCCTTCGGAACTTCAAGAGTGCAAGATCCAAAAAGTATTCGGATCCCAGTTAAAATTAGTTACACCTCCCCACTGGCTTCCTCACAGGACACTGTCACCTTAGAAAGCATATGATGAGAATGGGCTTAACAGAAACTGACGAGTGTAGATTCTGTGGGGAAGAGGAGGAAACTCCTGTTGCCCATCTCAAATACTGGAGTTCATTGGAGCTCTGGAGATGGAGGGCGAGATATAGGTAGCACTTTGCGAAAACAGCTCTGATGAGGGGACAAATAGACCTTGAGGTCGTACATAACTATAACTAGATCTGCTTGAAAAAGTTCTGAGCTCAATTCTACCTTGAAATCACAAGAGGTTATCTTTCTAAATGAATGAAAACATTTGTGTTCAATTCGAAGAATAAACCTTTCGGGGATCTGGAACGGAACTTTCGTAGGTTTTATAATAAATCTATTCACCAGTGGCATAACTATACCATCTGAGGCCTTTGGCTAATTTATCTGGCAGTGCCCCCTATCAAGGTAAAAAATTTGAAATGCACTGACGTGAAGTTAGGAGATTTTGCGCGTTCGTTTCTGTGTACCAAAACGGCCTTCAATGTCAGTAGGTCAAGTACTGTCATTTTATTTTTATAAACTTCATCAGATGGAATCACCGAATTATATTGAATATATATCTGAAAAATTTAATCATTCGAATGATAGTTCTTTTTATTATTGAGCGCTCGTACTACTTACACAAGGGCTATATCATTTCGTCACGATGTCTGTATTTTTCGAATTTTGAGCCGAAAATGGTCTCAATCGACTATGTTCGACTCACTGATGACAAATCCGTCGGAAAATTCGAGTCTGTCCGTCCGTCTGTCCGTAAGCACGATAACTCTCGATCGGAACAACCTAGAGACCAGTGTGGGTTCAGTTCCCGAATGCCTCGGTTAAGTTCGTTAATGGGCCAAATTCCACCAGGGGTTCCGTAAATATGGCCGTTCAAAGTTTTGTTCCCCTGATTACTTGAAAACTACACATTTGATCGAAATGAAATTTTGCACTCGAATAGAAAATGAGGTGTTCAAGCTACATGTGAAATTTTGTCCAGATCACATGACCAGAACCATAGAAACCATAGAAAATCATAACTTTCGAACGGAAAGGCCTAGGGACTTGAAATTTTCAGGATAGGTGTGAATCTGAAATGTCGCATCCACGTTCATCAATGAGCAGTATTATACTAGGGGTTCCGTAAATACGATCGTTTGAAATTCTGTTTTCTCGATCATTTCGAAACAACGGATTCGATCGAGATGAAATTTTGTATTTTAATAGAAAATGATATATTAAAGCAATATTTTGTCCAGATCGCATGACCAGAACCATAGAAACCATAGAAAATTGTAACTTCCGAAGGGAAAGGCCTAGGAACTTCAAATTTTCAGGGGGGTTTGGATCGCGAATTTCACGGTCACGTTCATCAATGAGCAAAATTAGACTAGGGGTTCCGTTAATATGGCCGTTCAAAATATTATTTTCCTGATAGTTTCGAAACTTCTGATCGGATTGGAATGAAATTATGCACCTAGCTGAGGAATAATGTATTCAAACTACGTGCAAAATTTTGTCCAGATCGCATCACCAAGACCATAGATACCGTATAAAATTCTAGCGAATTATCGAAACAAAATTGATCAGAATATGACATGAAGTCTGGAGTTTCGCCCAAGTTTCAGAATTTTTTTGACAGCTGTCGAAAATTCCTTCAATTGATTTCTAAAACTGGAAAATGCGAATCTACCTACCAGGTGCATGTACGAGCGCTCAAAAGCTCCTGCCTTCACGGCAGTGCTTTTCGCAATTTTTTTGAAAGTTTTCCTCCAGGCAGTAATAATAGAGAAAAACACACGATTGAAAAAACAAAAAACACCCTTAATGAAGTCTCTGACAATTCTCGAAGAATGTGTACTTTTTGTAATTTTTTTTGAAAGTTTTCCTCCAGGCAGTAATTATAGAGAAAAACACACGATTGAAAAACAAAAAACACCCGAAAAGATGGGACTCCAGTTTGACTACTTTTGCCATTCGATGCTGCGGCTGCTTGTATTCACAGGGTATGTCAAAGTTGAATGAAAAATCTTCTTATCAATCTTGCACCTCGTATATACTGAAATTGAAATGTAGACATGAATATCTTAGGATAACATTATTATCGAAGATTTAACCTAAAATTTTAAAAAAAAGGACATCAATATCCGACTAGCGGCTCGCGAGATATCTATGTTTGAAATTGTGTCAAATTTAAGGTGGGCCGATTTCATTGCTCCCAAGTGTAGGAAAGTTATATCAAATATGCTGTTGGTACTCGTAAAACGAACTCCCCAATTAGCAGACTCTAGCCATGAATAGGCAGGAAAAACCATATGGATAAAAATTTGAGCTTACGATGGTGAAGACGATCGCAAGGCCACAACTAACCTACGGGTTAGCAGCGTGGGGCTATGCTGCTAAAAGCTCCCCCTCATTTCATTGAACCAAATACGACTTCAATAAATTCGTCATCTTGAAAGTTTTATAAAGGTGATTTTTGGTGAGAAAAGACTTACATTTGAAAACATCCTGAGAACTCTTGCTTGAATTGCAACCTCTTTGAGCGCTCGTTGTACTACGAGGGCTATATAATTTCGTCACGATGTCTGCATTTATCGAATTTTGAGCTGAAAATGATCCCAATCGTCAAGGTTCGACTCACTGATGACAAATCCGCCGAAAAATTCGGGTCTGTCCGGCCTGTCGGTCGTATGCACGATAACTTTCGACGACAAGAAACTTGAAATTTTGTTCTCCTGATTACTTCGAAACTATTCTGCACTCAGATGGAAAATGAGGTGTTCAAGCTTCATGCAGAGTTTTATTCAGATCGCTTGACCAGAACCGTAGAAACCATAGAAAATTATAATTTTTGAACGGAAAGGCCTAGGGACTTGAAATTTTCAGGATAGGTGTGGATTTCAAATGTCGCGGTCACGTTTATCAATGAGCAGACTTTGACTAGGGATTCCGTAAATATGGCTGTTCATATGATTTCCTGATAATTTCGAAACTATCGATTGGATTCGAATGAAATTTTTCACATAGATAAAGAATAATGTATTCGATAAATTTAAGTCTGTCCGTCCGGCCGTATACATGATAATTCTCGAACAGAACAACCTAGAAACTTAAGATCCTAGGTAGGTTCGAATCCCGATTACCGCGGTTAAGTTTGTTAATGGACAAACTCGACCAGGGGTTCGGAAATATGGTGGTTTGAAATTTAGTTTCTCGATAATTTCAAAACTACAGGTTCGATCGTGGCGAAATTTTGTATTTTAATGGAGAATGATATCGATACCTTTTTGCCAAATTATCGTAAGCCTCAACGTACTACGTTGAGGCTTACGATAATTTGGCAAAAAGGTATCGATATATTTAAGCTACATTTTTTTCAGTTCGCATAACCAGAACCATTTTAAAATAAAAAAATTTTCTGTAACAGCTGATTCGGCATAATTGGAAAAGAGCTGCTGTCATTTTTTTGAAAGTTATGAAAAATTTCTTCAATTGTTTTCTGAATCTGGAATCTACCTACAAGGTGGATAAACGAGCGCTCAAAAGCTCCTGACTTCACGGCAGTCCTTTTTATAATTTTTTTTAACGCATGTTAATGATGTTAATATCAATAGATAATATCTTTTATATATCATAAGAATTTTATCTCAATTTCAGATGATACTAGATGTCATCGCTTACATCGATCTATATCTGATGCTCTTCGTTGGATATTATGGCGACGTCAATCAGCTTATCATCCACTCATGCAAAACAGCGGCACACTATTTGAAGGGATCATTTATACTAGATGTTCTCTTATGTTTTCCTTGGGAACTTATAGTGAAATTCCTGGTTCCTGAACACAATGAAGGACATTCGGCTTTTGGCCACAAAATGAGTCCACATTGGATGCACTGTAGCGTTAGATTGGTCAAAATATTTCAAGCTTATAGGCTTCCAGAAGTCTTCAATTATCTCGAGAGAAATATAAGGACGACAGTGAGTTCATTTTTGTGCGCTTGTTTTTATGAACTTTATATATCATTTTGCCTTAATGTCGAATGTTGAGCAGATAATTATCCTGGATGATTAGGTTGTACCTACGGATGAAGAATTCGCATCACGGAGTACACTAATTATTCTTAATGATACGATTACATGATAAAATCATGTAAACACGATAACTTTCGAAAGAAGAGGCCTAAAGTTTTGGAATAATCAGGGTAGATTAGAGGTTTGAATGCACTGGTTGAATTCGTTTATGAGCGAAACCCCCGAAGGGTTCCGTAGATAAAGCCATCTGAGTTCTTCTCAATAATTCGATCGAATTGAAACTTTTCAGTTGTTTTTTTGTTTTTTTTGTTTTGTATTGTTGATATTGTTTATATTGTAAGATAACGACACGAAGATTCATGTGAAATTTCGTATCACTAGAAGATTAAAAAATTTGTTTTTAAACTTCGGTATCCCAAACACTATTCACCAAATCTTAGTGAAATATCTTGACTCCATATGAGGCATCGATTAAATGAATAATGTGGATATTCAGCTTTTCAGCTGTTCCAAGTGAAAATCAAATGTCATTCTGTTATATCTTCACATATAAAAATTACGAGTCAAGTTGTTTGTCCGGGATGAACTCCTAAAACACTGAACCGATTTCAATCAAATTTTGCACACTGTGCAGTTTGATCCAACTCAAGATAGTATAGTTTATATCTCAATTTACATTTGCAATATTATTTTATTGCAAATGATTTGTTCATTATATTTGACAAAGAGTGATAATTATCTACGCGGCAACCTAGCTCTCAAATCGACGGCAGGTCATCGCGTCCCCACTACCACCGATCGCTCGACAAGACCGATAACGTGCAAGGAGTGATGCCAAGTTTCTGGGTATATCACAAAACTGAAGAAATTTGGAACTGTTTGAGAACTGGGTTGAAACTTCAAAAAAATCAAGGATAGAGTTAGAGTAGGGTTCGGTTAGGGTTAATAATAATAATAATTCCACTGGTTTGAATACTTGAGCAACAGCAACGCGTGGCTGAGTCTTCTAATTTTATATAATTCGTTGATTCCAACTCTTGAAGTTCATAAAGATAACATGACAGTACATACTTGAATGAACAGTATTTGCCGTTTCTGTACACAGAAACAAGTGCGTCGAAGCTCCTGACTTGACGTCAGTGTTTTTCATCTGTTTTTATTAAAGAAGAAAAACTAATATTATTTTCACTACATTGGGTTAAATTCCACGACACGTGTTTCGCAGGCATAGCATCTTGTGTGGTAATTTAATTAATTCCCCAAACTCTACTGCTACCTACTGGAGAATTAATTTAGTTATATCTTAACCACCTGAAGATGCTGCTGTGCCAGCGAAACATGTATCGTGGAAGTTATGCAATGTAGTGGAAATCATATTGGTTTTTCTATTTTGAGTTTGATTATGGATTTTCGCCAAGTTTCGGCTAATTCTATTAGATTTTTTTCCAAAGAAATTCTGTTGTCATACAGATGAAAGATATTTATGTGGTACCATTTCAAAGTAAGCGTGATTATAAAATGAATCATATACATAATAATATAATAATAATAATAATATACGTTTATTCAAAATAAACATAAAAAAATTACAGAGGTATTTATTTCGCAAAATATTTACCTGTGCGTAATTTTAAATATCTCTTTAATCTATATCTATATCTCTTGGTATAATTGCGAAGGACTTTGGTACTTCATTCCTCGATGAAAATCAGTAGATGTGTAGTATTTGATGGGTTTTCCTTTTAAGTGGTAACCACGTACATTTGTTTATTTTGACTCAATTGCTGTTATTGTATGCATCGAATTCGATGAATATAGATGTTAAACTTCAAATCAAATACATCACAATGGGTTGAAGAGTTGACGGTATTTATTTTCTTGTAAGGGTTTACGGAAAAATACTGGGTGAATTAACTATGCATATTGTGGAGCACTATGTAATGGCGTTGAAGGATTGAAAAAATTATGCGAAGAACATTTTTATAGTGCTTCACAATATTTGCAGTTATATTACTCTGTGTTTTTCAGAACCTGTCATTCAGAAGTTCACCGTACTTTATACCTGTATTAGAAAACTAATCGCCTGTTGATGTTGCCCAGTAGTAGAAGGTGATCGTTTGTTGATGAGTTTTATAAAGCCTTGTCTAGAACAGAAGAAGTGGTTCGAATCGATGTTTTTACTGAGTTGTGTCCAGATCTTGGATCGTTGGTAACACAGATTATTTCACAAGTAACAAAAGTGAAATTATGGAAAAGTGAAGTGAAATATGTGTATTAGTGTTCTTTGTTGAATCATTCTGACACAATATCGGAATACGACTCTGCAAATGATGTCTCAGAATCCGACGCAGATAACTCTTCGGAAGAAGAAAACCCCGATAGAGGATGTAGAAGTTCAAGGAGAAGTTACTGAAGAATCCGAGAAAGTACAAATTATAAAATATCAAAAGGAGGAGACTAAAATACTTAGAAGAGCAAGCAGTGAAAAACGTGGTTGGAAAATCAACCGCAATTCCAACATAACTGAATTATGCCGACCATGATGGGGACTGCAGATTGGAGTAAAATCTCCAAAAAACTTGATGAGAAAAATTAAATTTACAAGAGCCATTACGGCAAGAGATGGAATATAAATCTTTCCTGAGAGTTCCGAGGATAATCTGAAATTGAGAAAATTCATCGAAGCGTACAAAAAGGAAATTTTCACTTTTCAATTACCGAAATTCAAGAAGATAGGATCCGCCCAGTGATACAGATATCGAAATTATGAAGAAGATCTGGTAAAACAGATAATAAGGGACGCTGAAGAAGAACTTCGAATGACTTCGAACTTCGAACTAAAAAGCCGATGCCCTCAAATCTAGTTAAAACGCATAATGAAGGGATATTCGACATCAAAAGGCTGTACGATCTCTGTATTGTAATATAACCCAAAAAGAGGGGACCCAGTCAATGTCATCGATACCAGAGATATGGACACGCTTAAAGCGATTGCACCTTCTCTTGGAGGCGTGTGAAATGCTCAGGGCCGCACAGCAGTCAAGACTGTCAACTGACGACAGCAGAGACGTGCGTTTCTTGCGGGGAAAAGGGCCAGCAAGCTAGCTACAAGGGATGTAGCGAAAACAAGCTGGTCACAGAAAGGAAGAAGATGACACTGAAATATATCCCACAGAAATAGAAAAAAATTAATAATAATCCCAGTATTATACCTGTTCAGAAAATACAGGATGCAAATATCGAACAACAACAAAAGACCAATCAAGAAAAGAAACAAGAAATTAACACAAAACAGACCAAATTCACTGAAGAAATCTTTATTAGAAAAAAGTTGACATTCGAAAGAGAGTGGAAAGGAACTCCAATATCTCATAGGGAATATGAATTAATGGATAATACAAACCTACAGGAAAACACCCTTAGAATTATTTCATAGAATATAAATTGCGGTACCAAATATCCGGAATAAGACAAATACTAGCTGGAAAACAGCTTTGCAAAAAACAAAACTCAATGCAAACAGCTGAATGTCATTCAATAACTATGAGATTCTTGGATATGATAATATATTGTTAACGGGGGTAATTACCCCCCCCAGAGCACTGGAAAATTTTATTTAGGAAAAAATGATCAATAAGAAAATAATATAATAATGCAATAAAATTAACAGAAAAAAAAATCAAAACAGAAAAATCAGTAAAATAAATGAAAAATTCTGAAGTTTTACTTTCACTCGTACGTTTTATTTTTGAAGATCATATTGCATAAAATGTATAAGTGGTGAGTCTGTTGTTTGATAAGATTGACACCTAAACTGCTCATGTTGTTTCTTGAGGGTCTTAGGGGGGGAATTTATTACCCCAGTACCCCTCCATATCTACGCCCTCGTGTTGTTCAGTCCAAAGAACAGAACATTTGTTTTCCGAACGATTTTCTGATTAAGAAGGTGTTGGATTCGTAAGAACGTGGCAATTAGAATTAGAAAGTTTGTAAAAAAATGTATAAAAAGTACTGCCGTGAAGTCAGGAGCTTTTGAGCGCTCTTTCATCCACCTTTTAGGTAGAATCGCATTTTCAAGTTTTAGAAACCGATTCAAAATTTTTTTACAGCTGTCAAAAAAATTTAAAACTGAGCAGAACTCCAGACTTCACGTCAGTGCTTTAGGTTTCCAATTTTTTTTCCGATTATGCGCTGGAATTTTATACGGTATCTATGGTTTTGGCAATGCGATCTGGACAAATTTCGCACGTAGTTTGAGTACATTATTGTCTATGTGCGAAATTTCATTCCAATCCATTCAGTATCAGAAAACAAATTTTCTGAATGAACCCCTAGTTTAATTTTGCTCATCGATAAACATGACCCCGACATCGGCGATCCGATCACAATTACGTCACAATCACGGAAAAAATTTTTTGAATTGTTCATTCAATTACCCCCCCCCCCAGAAATTCAGCCTAGGACCGCCCTTGTTCTTGCCCTGTATACTCCAGCGCCAGCCCCTATCGTGGTTTTAGAACCATCTGTATACCATTCAATGGTAGTCACTTTGGAATTTTGGGAAGTGTATTCCTTACCCATTCTTTCTTTTACATAGCATAGTGTTGAAGTTCTTCCCAATGCTTACTTTTTTAATCATAACATCACTAAGCAGGTTCGCTGATGAGATGTACTTGTTTAGAGAGGACCAGGCTCCCTGACTTCTTCGTGTTGGACGTATATAGTTATATTGAAGAATATAATAACCCAAGAATTCGCATAACATAATGAAGGATGGAACACCAGAACACAACCCAATAGAATTCATATTGGGGGCATGGATCGAGACAAGAAGATATTCAAACGAAGGAATTCACAGATTGGGAGAAATATAATGAAATACCCCAACTTAAGATCGTGGAAATTCCATTCATCAATACCATCAGATTTGGAGAATTCTGTCGCAAAACTTGAAACCCAAATAATAGAATCCTAAGAAGATGCTACGATGGAATTGAATAATAATAAAACACCCCCATGGAGAAAATCCGAAAATATAAAATATTGGATTAAAACAAACCGAAGACTGATAAAATGTATAGGAGAGGAAAAAAGATAGGAGAGATGTCAATAGGCACAGCCACAGCAAACAGACAAAATGGGAGCCTATCACAACTTTCATGAGATAAAAGCATAAAATATATTCGAAAAAGCCAGCACCCAAATGAGGAACTCGGAAGACTAGTTCACTACGACCCCACAGAAACAGAGTGCCCGTACAACGAAACGCAGCGAGCGGCGATAAGAGAAAATGTCTCCACTCACGCCACCTGTCCGAGCAACTGCTTTCAATCTATGAAGGTTCGTGAAAATATTCCCTGGCTCCCTTGACAGAACCCACATGTAACCACCGTAAACATTACGGCATAATTCTCACATGTAAAAATAACGGATTCAAGCTACAACCTTATTCGTCTGAATAATGGACTTGAATATACCTATATTGGATGTCTATCTGAAGTTTTCTATTACAGTTATATGAGTTCTTGTCAGGGAAGCCAGGAAATCTTTTCACGGACCTTCAGAGATTGGAAGGAGTTGCACGGACAGGTGGCGTGGGTGGATACAATTTCTCCGATCTTCGTTGTATGGGCAGTCAGTTTCTCACATCGAGTTCATCCTGCTCTAGCTTTCATGACGATACTTGATATAAGTCGAAACCGGTCTAAACATGCAAACGATAGATTTTTTGTTCTCTGGAGTTACGTGGATTGATTTGTTTGCCAGCTTTTGCTTTATTAGTTTATATAGAGCATTTTTTCTTGTTTTTGGATTGCACTATCTAGATATATTGTTTTTTTTGTTTATTGTTTATATCCCGACTCTCCTAGATAGTTAACAATCACCATCAGATAACTGGTGCTTTTGCCGGAAACTCTCAAGGTACAGTAGTCAATAGAAATCTTGACACTACCCAGCATTACTGGGTGCATTTCAAATATTTTCCTCCCCTAAAAACAAATAAAGAAGTAAGAACCGTCAACTCGTCAACCCCATCTTGAAAGGATGGGTGATTTCGAAAAAAAATTACCTCTACTAATTTTTATCGAGGGATTAAGTCCCAAAGTATTCGAATGCACCGTATATGATTTGTAAATTCAATAACTTAACTGGAGCGGTTCAACAGGAAATAGAAGACTGAGGAACATAGTCCTCGTAGTGGAGTGCTGTACAGTAACTTGTTGACTAAATTCCTTTTACTATTGCGCCTTTCACACTCGACGCCATTGGTTATTTAGAAATTAATCTCAACGAACTAAAATCTCTGAGTTCACAATTCAACAAAATGAAAAGAAAATTGTTCTTAATGGAGGCAGATTTGTACGGCGGCTATATCTTTCGACCCAATATGTGGAACTCAATTTACTCAATTGAACTAATAATAATAACTATTCGAAAATGTGGATCTACCCGAAAAGGTGAATCTACCCGAATAGGTGAATCTATCGGAAAAGTCGAATCTACCTATTATGTGGATCTCCTGGCTTAGGTTAGGTTAGCGCCTTGGAAAACCATTGATGCAGACACAGGACCTAGTCCTAACGTAAGGGGAAGAAGAAGAAGAAGAACTAATAAAAATTCTGAGAAGCACTGCCGTGAAGTCTGGAGCTTTTGAGCGCTCGTTCATCCACCTTCTAGGTAGATTCGCATCTTCAAGTTTTAGAAACCGATTGGAAACATTTTTGACAGCTGTCGAAAAAATTTTCAAACTGAGGCGGAACTCCAGACTTCACGTCAGTGCTTTAGACGACCAATTTTATTTTCGATTATTGGCTAGAATTTTCTACGGTATCTACGGTTTTGAAAATGCGATCTGGACAAAATTTCGACCGTAGTTTGAGTACATTATTCTTCATCTATGGGCAGAATTTAATTCAATCAGTATTAAGAAAAAATATTTTGAACGGCCATATTTACGGAACCCTTAGTCTAATTTTGCTCTTGATGAACGTGACTGTGACTGTGATCCAAACCTACCCTGAAAATTTCAAGTCCCTAGGCCTTTCCGTTCGAAAGTTATAATTTTCTAGGGTTTCTATGGTTCTGGTCATGCAATCTAGAAAAAAAGTAGCTTGAATATGGCATTCTCAATTGAAATAAAAAATTTCGTCATGATCGAATCCGTAGTTTTGAAATTATCAAGAAAACTAAATTTCAAACGACCATATTTACGGAACCCCTAGTCTAATTTTGCTCATTGATGAAAGTGACCGCGATATTCGAAATCCAGACCTATCCTGAAAATTTAAAGTATCTAGGTCTTTCCGTTCGTAAGTTATAATTTTCAATGGTTCCTATGGTTATGTTCATGCGATATGGAAAAAATGTAGCTTGAATGTCATTCTCGATTAAAATACGAAATTTCGTCACGATCGAATCCATAGTTTTGCTCGTTCTACACGCGGGCTATATCAATTCGTCACGATATCTGTATTTTTCTAATTTTGAGCCGAAAATCGTTCGACTCACTAATGACGAATCCGTCGGAAAATTCGAATCTGTCTGTCCGGCCGTCCGTATACACGATAACTCTCGAACGGATCGACCTAGAAACTCAAAATTTTCATTCGAATTTCCTCTGTTGAGTTCCTTATTGGGCAAAATTCTACCAGAGGTTCCCTGCATATAATCGTTCGAAATTCAGTTTTCTTGATAATTTCAAAACTACGGATTCGATCGTGACGCATTTTGTATTTTAATGGAGAATGATATATTCGAGCTGCATTTTTGAGCGCTCGTACAACTTACACGAGGGCTATATCATTTCGTGACGATGTCTGTATTTTTCGAATTTTGAGCCGAAAATGGTCTCGATCGACAAGGTTCGACTCACTGATGACAAATTCGTCGAAAAATTCCAGTCTGTCCGTCCGTATATACGAAAACTCTCGAACGGAATGTCCTAGAAACTTGAAATTTTCAGGGTAGGTTCGAATCTCGAATGACGCGGTTAGGTTCGTTATTGGGCGAAATTCGCCGAGGGGGTTCCGTAAATATGGCCGCTCGAAATTTTGTTTTCCAGATTCGATCGAGATGAAATTTTGCACTCTAATGGAAAATGAGGTGTTCAAGCTACATGCAAAATTTTGTCCAGCTCGCATCACCAGAACCATAGAAACCATAAAAAATTGTAACTTTTGAACGGAAACGCCTAGGGACTTGAAATTTTCAGGATAGGTGTAGATCTGAAATATGGCCTTCACGTTTATCAATGAGCAGAATTTTACTAGGGGTTCAGTAAATACGTTCGTTTGAAATTTTGTTTTCTCGATAATTTCGAAACTACGGATTCGATCGAGATAAAATTTGATATTTTAAACGAGAATGATATATTAAAGCAACATTTTGTCTACCAGAACCATAGAAACCATAAAAAATTATAACTTCCGAAGGGAAAGGCCTAGGAACTTGAAATTTTCAGGGTGGGTTTGGATCGCGAATTTCACGGTCACGTTCATTAATGAGCAAAATTAGACTAGGGGTTCCGTAAATATGGCCTTTCAAAATATTTTTTTCCTGATAATTTCGAAACTACTGATTTGATAAGGATGAAATTTTGCACTTAGCTGAGGAATAATGAATTCAAAATACGTGCGAAATTTTGTCTAGATCGCATCACCAAGACCATAGATACCGTAGAAAATTCTAGCGAATTATCGAAAAAAAATTGTTCAGCTGAAGCACTGACAAAGTCTGGAGTTTCGTCTCAGTTTGAGAATTTTTTTGACAGCTGTCGAAAATTCCTTCAATTGATTTCTAAAACTGGAAAATGCGAATCTACCTACAAGGTGGATGTACGAGCGCTCAAAAGCTCCAAACTTCACGGCAGTGCTTTTCGTAATTTTTTCAGTTCGCATAACCAGAACCCTTTTGAATTCCAACAAATTATTGAATAAAATATCCTTATATTTCCGTAACAGCTGATTCGGCATAATTGACAAAGAGCTGCAGTCATTTTTTTGACCATTATTTTGACCTGTCAAAAATTCCTTCAATTGGTTCCTAAAACTAGAAAATGCGAATCTATCTACAAGGTGGATGATCGAGCGCTCAAAAGGTCCTGACTTCACAGCAGTGCTTTTTATAATTTTTAATTTGGGCTGCATAAATGTGTTTGAGTGTTTTGGTCAGTTAGTATATAAAAATCGCATGAGGATATGTGAAAATGGTAAACCTTTCAAAAATGGTTCGGTTGTCTTTCATCCCAAGAGGTAGATGAATGTGAACATGTGTCGTTGTTTCGTAAACACTCAATTAGTGAAAATTGCCCTTTTACTGAAAACTGAGAGCATATTCAATGATGTCGTTGAATATTTTACGTTGAAATATCTGATTTTTATTTTCAGGGTCTCTACTTGTCCATACTGAAATTCGTACCATTTACAATCATATTTTTGAACGTTTGTGCCGCGCTGATGATGATTACTAGTTGCAAATATTTTCATATAACAGAACTGGATCCAAAATACATTGTTGGCTCTATCGCAAGACCTCCAGGAATGGGAAGTAAAAAAATTCGAGAGTATACCATGTTCTGCAAGAAAGACACCTGGATAGAAAGGTGAACCTTTTTTTTATTGATGCCCCATTTTACTTATTTCGAGAACGCGTGTTTGAATCGAACTTTCAAACACGCGCGTTTTTTCATCGTCATCAGTCATCATGGCAACATCAACGACTCGAGAAACGTGAAGTCTGACAATTTTTCGATTATAGATCTGACAGGAGTACCTTGTTAAGCCAAATAAAATATTACTAAATGCAAAACCTTTATTCAAACATTATTTAACAATTTCAATTTCATAAGTGGGAAGTGGAAATGGAAAGTGCAGTCGGTATTTTTTTCGTAATCATCACATTTGAAACCCCGATTGCGACTTTTCCTATTAGACCAGGCAATAGAGATTTTTTCGTGACAAGAATCGTAGAAGAAAACCGCGAGTCGGGTGTTACGTGGGGTGGTCCGAGGATGTTTAGTGATATGTTTTCGACTCGCAAATATGATTACTTTTCTTGTAATTGCGAAGAAACACAAAAAAAAACGGTGTTTTTTTAGTTTTTTACTTGTACAACCTGAACTAATGGAGCGATGCTGATACTTTCAACAGACGAATTGTAGAGAATAGAAAGACGAAGAAAATGAATGCTAGTGAAATGCAATCAGTTCATCATTACCGGAGGAAAGCCGGAAAAACCGTCAAAATCAGCGTTTTTTCGAAACTCTATAACTCGGCCAATTTCAGAGTTGTTGCGCTGGTTTTCCTGATGAAAGTAGTGGCTAATAGGTACTTTGAGTGTGCACAATCCGGACGTTGTCAAATAAATAGTTTTTGCGTAATTGCTATTTGAATTATTTGAGGCACTATTTTCCGGAAGAGCTGGATGCGTCAGAAGTTGTCCGATTTTCATTTACAAAACGAATTTTTAAAGTAAAAGTACAGTACTACAAAACGACCATTTTTCGTTAAAATGTTGCAAAATAGGTTAAAAAAACTTGCAAACATGACCAAAATCAGCCGAACGCTCGGTTGCAGTCAGGTAGCGGGGGTATAAATGTCCCAGCCTCAGCGCGTTTTTATGTTTCCCCGCGTCGGATGGCTACCACTACTATACTATCCGTCCCAGATGGAGCACTGAGCCGGTTTTGGTCATGTTTCCACGTATTTTTCGACCGTTTCGAAACATTTTAACGAAAAATCAAGATAGAAGTTTTGTAGTACTATTCTTCCACTTTCAAAATCCGTTTTGTGAATTAAAATCGGACAACTTCCGACGCATCCAGCTTTTCCGGAAAATAGTGCCTTCAATAATTCAAATCGCATTTACGCAAAAACGATTTATCCGACAACGTCCGGTTTGTGCACACTTAAAGAACCTATTAACCACCACTTTCATTCAGAAAGCCAGAGCTACAACTTCATAATTGGCCGAGTTATGAAGTTTTGAAAAAATGGAGATTTTTACGGTATTTTCCTCCAGTAATAATGACCCGATTGAGTTTCACTAGCACTCATTTTCTTCGTCTCTTCTCTACATTCGTCTGTTGAGAGTATCAGCAACGCTCTATTGGTTCTGATTTTAAAAGCAAAAAACTAAAAAAAAAATTTCTTCGCAATTACAAGAAAAGTTATCATATTTGCGAGTGGAAAACATATCAGTAAACATCCACGGACCACCCCACGTACCCCCACACTCGCGGTTTTCTTCTACGATTTTTGTCATTATCTGCCTGGTGGAAATTATCGTTAAAAGTGAAGTCTCGGTGCTGTCAAGATTTGTCTTTTTCATTTTGTAATAATAAACTGGAAATGTAATGAAATACCATAGAAAACGTTTCAATTACTTCCTCACCTAGATTTCTCTCTTTTATTCTTTTTAATCCATCTTTTTCGAGCACCTTCAATTTCTTTCCATTTCGATCTGAATGTAAACCAACCGATGATGATCGAATTCACGTTCGTTTTTTCGGATACGTCAGCATCAATTTCTCATCCTATTTTTTCAAATAAATTTCGAAATGACCGAGTTTCGAGAAATTTCGACGTTTGTCGAAATACGATTTATTTATTACCGCGAGAAACGTCACGTAATATCTATGATCGACGTAAATTATTTCGGACCTTCTTCATTTCATGTAGTAATAATACCAGTATTCATGATTTCAAAGCGCTCCAATAAAAAAAATAGTATTCGTGGATAACTGAGGGTTACTGAAATCAATTGACGGATTTCAGCGTTTTCATTTCGAAATATTGGTTGAAGAATTGTGCATGTGGTAGTTGGAAACATAATTAACCTATGTGTAGGATTCGTACAGTTTTTCTTCGAAAAGTAAACTGAACATTTCCGAAAATGGGAATTTCTCCGAATTTAAAAATTTTTCAGGTCAACATTTCAACAGTATCACACACCACAGTCTATTTATATGATAGCCATATATTGGGCAACATCTACTTTAGTTGGTGCTGGTTTTGGCGATTTGACTGCTCAAGATATAGACCACCTCATCATCATTTCTATTATGACCATGTGTGGGGTATTTTTCTTTGGGTAAGTAATATTGTTCCATATACTTTCTTTGATGAGTTAATACCTACTGGGTTCGGTTAAAACGTTATAACACGTGTACTAGTTGTGAAGTTTTTTTGCGCTTGTTTCTATGAACGAGACTAACAAGAGCGTTATCATTTTGCACAAATTTTTGTTGTTTTAGAATTTTAGGCCGATTAATTTGAACTTGCAGATGAAGAATTCGAGGTCAAATTCAATTATGTTCTTCCGGCCGGCCCTCCGCAAACTCGATAACTTTCGACAGGAAATGTTCAAGGTTTCGAAATTTTCATTTCCGGCTGCAAATTTGTAAATCTACCGAAGGGTTTCGTTGTTAAGGCCATTTAATTATTTCTTCAATATCATTCTCCGTTCGCGCATTTTGCCTGTGTCACCAACGTTGTCACATGCCCGAAGTGGATTAACCCATTTATATTCAAGGCGTCGTTATAATGAGCCAAGGACTGACAATAAATCTACGATTAGTAGCGATTAGCAGATATTCAACTGCGATTTGCAGATGATACTAGAAGCTAGAAGAGGGCATGTCTAAAGGAACGTAATTGAGCGCTCGTTCTACTCACACGAGGGTTGTACCATTTAATCACGATGTCTGTATTTTTCGAATTTTGAGCCAAACATGGTCTTAATCGACAAGGTCCGGCTTACTGATGACAAATACGTTGAAAAATTCGAGTCAGTCCATCCGTCCGTATGCACGATAACTTTGGAACGAAAAGTTTCCGAATGCCACAGTTAAGTTTGTTAACGGGCAGAATTCCACCAGGGGTTCCGTAAATAATAATAATAATAGTTTAAGTTTCCGAAAGCCGCAGTTAAGTTTGTTAATGGGCAGAATTTCACCAGGGGTTCCGATAATAATAATAATAATAGTTTATTGATTCCAAAAAATTACAAAAAGTAAAGACGGAACAGGTCAACAATTTCCATCACAAAACCTATTAAACAACATGGAATTGTTTTTTACAATATTCTCTGAATTCATTTGAATTATATGGTTCACAAGTCAGAATAAAATTATTCAGTGTCTTCTTGAATTTTCTTTGACTCAAGGGGTAGGAAATTAAAGAGATTGAGTATGGCCGTTCGAAATTTTGCTCTCCTGATTACTTCGAAATTACTGATTCGATCGAGATGAATGAATTTTGCACTCAGGTGGAGAAGACGTGTTCAAGCTACATGCAAAATTTTGTGCAGATCACATGACCAGAACCATAGAAAATTATAACTCTCGAACGGAACGACCTAAAAACTTGAAATTTTCAGGGTCAGTTCGAATCTCGAATTCCGCGGTAAAGTTCGTTATTGGGCAAAATTCGACCAGGGGTTCCGTAAACATGGTCGTTCAAAATTTAGTTTTCTTGATATGTAATTTCAAAACTACGGATTCGATGGTGACGAAATTTTGTATTTTAATGGAGGATGATATATTCAAGCATTTTTTCCAGATCGCATAACCAGAACCATTTCAAATATCAACGAATTATTGAATAAAACATCCTTATTTCTTCAACAGCTGGTCCTGCGAAATAATTCCTCCACATAGGCACAACTGCAGTTCAGTACTTACGCTAAACTTGCGATATGTCGTTATAAGAATAATAATCTATCGGACTACGAGCATGATGCAATCACGATTAATCGATTAGATATTTGGATTAAAATAACAACGCAGCCTATATTTTGATGGTCGTACTGGACGGACCCTGATACCGATATTAGTAATTATCAATATTAATGATTATTGTAGCGACGTATTATTTAGGATAAGCATAAATAACTAGATGTAAATAATTCTAATAAACCATTCTTCAGTTTTTCTATTGATATTAACACCTACAGTCAGTGGCGGATTAACCGGTACGCTTAGTACCCCGAGGTCCACAGGGCCCCCGATCGGAATCAAAATTTCTTCAGAATGAAAATTCGTCTTGCAAGTGAATATAAATAATAATGAAGAATAACGCGTAGAGCAAAATTCAGCTGCCAGTAAAAAAATAACATCAAATCAAAGGTTCAGCATCCGCCTGTTTTCTCCAATTATTCTTATCGGCCTGCAATAAATTCCAGCAACGGTGGCAGTAAAGTTGTCGGCATCCCTTTAAAATATAGGTACATGCCACCGTCGATATTAGAGGGATGCAAGACACTTGTTTTGCATTTCTTAGTTTTAAATATTTGTCATATTCATTTTATAACCCTAAGGAAGAATGGTGATGAACAAGTTTTATTCTTCGTTCTACTTGCTTTCATAGAAGAAAGTATTGTGGTAAACTGAACAGTGTTGGTGTAAATGAACAATTTCTTTTCATCTTTGGACTTCTAATTCGAGTGATAACATATTCTTTCTGGACTATAAAAAGGAAGCTTTATTGTTTCAGTTTCATGTTTTTGAAATCCCATTCTTCCATATTGTTCTCGGCTTCTCCGATTTCAAAAATAATTGTTCATTCTCCAATGAAGGAATTGTTTTCTAAGAGGGTTTCTCTCTACTAGATATCTTCTATTCTGAAGAAACAAGTATTCGAAGCCGAGTTTTGGAGTGTTTTCAGCGTTACATGTATATTCGATATAGGGGATCTTTCGCAAGACATTGAAACGGACAGTTTCAAAGCGATCTTGGAGAATTATGAAGACGATCTTGATGAAGGAATTATCAGTGAATCATCTCAGTTCAAAGAATATCTGAAACTCTAAAACATGAAAAAAAACGAGTTGTTCGCAGATGTTAAAAATAATCTATGATAAGGGAATGATAGGAGTTTTTTCGAACTTATAGTTATTAGTTATTTTTAACATTGCCAATAATAACGAGTTGCGAAGCAGAGCGTTCATTTCATTTTTGAGCGCTCGTACTACTTACACGAGGGCTATATCGTTTCGTCACGATGTCTGTATTTTTCGAATTTTGAGCTGAAAATGGTCTCAATCGACTATGTTCGACTCACTGATGATGAATCCGTCAAAAAATTTGAGTCTGTCCGTCCGTCCGTCCGGCTGTCCGGCCGTATACACGATAACTCTCGAACGAAATGTCCTAGAAACTTGAAATTTTCAGGGTAGGTTTGAATCTCGAATGCCGCGGTTAAGTTCGTTATTGGGCAAAATTCGCCGAGGGGTTCCGTAAATATGGCCGCTCGAAATTTGGTTTTCCTGATTACTTTGAAACTACAGATTCGATCGAGATGAAATTTTGCACCCTAATGGAAAATGTGGTGTTCAAGCTACATGCAAAATTTTGTTCAGCTCGCATCACCAGAACCATAGAAACCATAGAAAACATAGACAATTGTAACTTTTGAACGGAAACGCCTAGGGACTTGAAATTTTCAGGATAGGTGTGGATCTCGAATGTCGCGGTCACGTTCATCAATGAGCAAAATTAAACCAGGGGTTCCGTAAATATGGCCGTTTGAAATTCAGTTTTCTTGATAATTTCGAAACTATGGATTTGATCGTGACGAAATGTTGTATTTAAATTAAGAATGATATATTCGAGCTACTTTTTTTCCAGATCGCATGATCAGGACCACAGAAACCATAAAAAATCATAACTTTCGAACGGAAAGGCCTAGGGACTTGAAATTTTCATGATAGGTTTGGATCGAGAATTTCGCGGTTACGTTCATCAAGGATCAAAATTAGACTAGGGGTTCCGTAAATATGGCCGTTTGAAATTCGGTTTTGATGATAATCTCAAAACAATGGATTTGATCGTGACGAAATTTTGTATTTAAATTGAGAATAATATATTCGAGCTCAATTTCCTCCAGACCGCATGATCAAAACCATAGAAAGTCATAACTTTCGAACGGAAAGGCCTAGGGACTTGAAATTTTCAGGATCGGTTCGGATAGCGAATTTCGCGTTCACGTTCATCAATGATCAAAATTATACTAGGGTTTCCGTAAATATAGCTGTTCGAACTATTTTCTTCCTGATAATTTCGAAACTACTTATTGGATTGGAATGAAATTTCGCACATAGATGAAGAATAATATATTCAAACTACGTGGAAAATTGGGTCCAGATCGCCTCACCAAGACCGTAGAAAATTCTAGCGAATTATCGAAAAAAAGAATGGTCACCTAAAGCACTGACTTGTAGTCTGGATTTTCGCCTTAGTTTGAAAATTTGTTTGACATCTGTCAAAAATTTTCCTCAATTGGTTTCCAAAACTGGAAAATGCGAATCTACCTACAAGGTGCATGTACGAGCGCTCAAAAGCTCCTGCCTTCACGGCAGTGCTTCTCGTAATTTTATAAATATAGAACAGTTATGAAGGAAAACAGACTGCAGTTCTTAGGAATACTTTCGATTGAAAGTGATATAACGAAGAGTCTGGATTACGATGCTGCAATAAAAGAATTTGCAGACATGAAAATAAGGAAAAAAAGTTTACTTGATTAGTTTTTCGGCATTTCATATTATTTTTCATATTCCAATAATTTTTCAAGTTCATGTTTATTTGTTTTTTTGTAAAAAGAAACATTGATTTCTATTTTTTACCTGATACATATACTTTTTCAAGTTGTTTACATTGTGTTGATTTAAATTGATTTTTTTTATTTGAATTGATGTTTCTTATATTTTATCAATAAAATTTATGCTTGTATTGAAAAAACCGAATTCAGATTGAAAAAATTTTTTTACAGAAAAAGTAGAGTGGGGGCCCCGAAAGTTTTCAAGCGTAGGGCCCCGGAAATCATCGATCCGCCCCTGCCTACAGTAAAATCTAACAGACGATCTTACATTTACAAAGTTGTATCACATTGGACGCTCAGGGATAGAGAGCCTTACCTCTACCTCCGAAGGCGTTTAGGGACTCTACATTGGAATATAGTATAAGCTGCGCATACAGTCGATAATCTTTCTCCTTCGGCATTCAATGTCCAGACATTAATATTATATTGTGATTTTCATCCTCATCCATATTCTTCGAAATAATGAAAAAAATTTAGGTTATTTATTATATACTAACATGTATTGGTTGGGTGCTCTTGCGTATATCTGTTTTGGTTTTGCGTACGATGTAATGTATGACCAGCCATTTTTGTTTGGTCAAGTTCCACTACACGATATTTATTTAGACGAATTCCATAAAATTAAATCAATTTCAAATTATTTTCATCAAACACTAGGGGTCGTTAACGACCCTTCGATTAGAATCATAAACTATAATTCAAAGATATTTTTAAACATGTTATGCAGATCATATTTCATCTGAAAATTAAATTGAAGGACAGAGAGCCTTAAAATGGTACACACACATTGAAGGAACAAGTGCTATTGGTCCTACCCTAGCATCTTTCAGGCGGAAATTCAACATAAGAAGATGTGTTGAAATTCACGAAGAAAAAGATTTGAAAAACACTGAGGTGCAAAGAAAGGGTGTTGGGGGATTCAAAAAAGTTTCGCAAATCATACTGGTAATATTTTACTTGATTTCGTTTTTGCAGTATTTTCAAACTGTGGCGAAACTTCAGACTTCACTTCAGTGCTTTAGACCAATTTTTGAGCGCTCGTACTACTTACACGAGGGCTATATCATTTCGTCACGATGTCTGTATTTTTCGAATTTTGAGCCGAAAATGGTCTCAATCGACTATGTTCGACTCACTGATGACGAATCCGTCGAAAAATTCGAGTCTGTCCGTCCGTCCGGCCGTAAGCACGATAACTCTCGAACGGATCAACCTAGAGACTTGAAATTTTCAGTGTCGGTTCAGATCCCGAATGCCTCGGTTAAGTTCGTTAATGGGCCAAATTCCACCAGGGGTTCCGTTAATATGGCCGTTCGAAGTTTTGTTTCCCTGATTACTTGAAAACTACAAATTCGATCGAGATGAAATTTTGCACTCAGATGGAAAATGAGGTGTTTTAGCTAGATGCGAAATTTTGTCCAGATCGCATGACCAGAACCATAGAAACCATAGAAAATTGTAACTTTTGAACGGAAATTCCTAGGGACTTGAAATTTTCAGGATAGGTGTGGATCTCGAATGTCGTGATCACGTTCATCTATGAGCAACATTATACAAGGGGTTCCGTGAATACGGTCGTTTGAAATGTTGTTTTCTCGATAAATTCGAAACTTCGGATTCGATCGAGATGAAATTTTGTATTTTAATCGAGAATGATATATTGAAGCAATATTTTGTCCAGATCGCATGAACAGAACCATAGAAACCATAGAAAATTGTAACTTTTGAACGGAAAGGCCTAGGAACTTGAAATTTTCAGGGTGGGTTTGGATCGCGAATATCGCGGTCACGTTCATCAATAAGCAAAATGAGACTAGGGGTTCCGTAAATATGGCCGTTCAAAATATTTTTTTCCAGATAGTTTCGGAACTACTGATCAGATTGGAATGAAATTATGCAACTAGCTGAAGAATAATGTATTCAAAGTACGTGCAAAATGTTGTCCAGACCGCATCACCAAGACCATAGATACCGTAGAAAATTCTAGCGGATTATCGAAACAAAATTGATCAGCTGAAGCAGCGACATGAAGTCTGGAGTTTCGCCTAAGTTTCAAATTTTTTTGACAGCTGTCAAAAATTCCTTCAATTGGTTTTTCTAAAACTGGAAAATGCGAATCTACCTACAAGGTTCATGTACGAGCGCTCAAAAGCTCCTGCCTTCACGGCAGTGCTTTTCTAAATTTTTTTTTGATAATTCGCTAGAATTTTCTACGGTATATATGGCCCTGGTAATGCGATCTGGACAATTATTCTCCATCTATGTGCAAAATTTCATTTCAATCCAATCAGTAGGTAGTTTCGAAATTATCAGAAAAAAAATATTTTGAACGGCCATATTTACGGAACCTCTAAAAATTTCAAGTCCCTAGGCCTTTCCGATCGAAAGTTATAACTTCGTATAGATCTCGTCATGCGATCAAGACAAAATTTTGCACGTACATAGCTTGAACACGTCATTCTCCATCTGAGTGCAAAATTTCATCTCCATCGAATCCGTAGATTCGAATTAATCAGGGGAACAAAATTTCGAACGGCCATATTTACGGAGCCCCTGGTCGAGTTTGGTTAGAATTCCATAACCATTAACGAACTAAACTGCGGAATTCGGGAACTGAACCCACACTGTAAATTTCAAGTCTCTAGGTCGTTCCGTTCGAAAGTTATCGTGCTTACGACCAGACAGACAGACTCGAATTTTCCGACGGATTTGTCATCGGTGAGTAGAACCTTATCGATTGAGACCATTTTCGGCACAATATTAGAAAAAATACAAGCATCGTGACGAAATGATACAGCCCTCGTGTAAGTAGAACGAGCACTCAAAAAGAGGCTATAAAAGAATATTTTCGAGATTTGGAAGAAACATTGGGAAATGTTTTGATGTTTAATTTTGGAAAATAAATGATATTTAAGTTTTTTTCCATTTTTTATTGCACCAAATTACCACTTACCTTATTTTATATTAGTTTTATTTCAATTTTTCCGAATCCGCTTCTTATTACGTTCAAAGATAAGGGCTGAGCAAAAAAGCGACCGTGTCCCAAAGCTTCCTCTCAACCTTGGGTTGACCTATAGTAGAGTTCGCGAGGCATGAAAAGAGCTCTAAAACAGATTTTCGTGTGAACTTCATTGCTAAAATGTATGGACCTCTTAGTATCATTCCCTACATCATAACAATGCAAAATCACTTGGTCGTCAAAAAATCGTCCTGTGCAGGAAGTGGTGGGGGTCATTTTTCCAAAAATTGACAAATTTTTTTTCTTCGTTTATAATTATCTACATCCAGTGACTTATATTCAAACAAATTTTCATCGAAATATACGATTCAGAAATATTTTATTTTAATTATCAAAGAAGTCGGATACAATGCGCTTATATGGAGTTCCTTAAGATAAAATCGCTTGCCCTGCAAAGGCATATTCACCATTATGTTCCGTTCCATTTTACTCGGAAACTGTCGCGAAAATCAAAAAAGTGCTTCATATAAGGGGTCTTCCTCATAAACCGACGATTCAGATGGATTTTTCCAAATTTCAATTGGCCTGATAATTTCCTCAAAAAATAGGAAAATCTGCTATTACATCCGGTTAGCCGCGACTGACCGTGGAGATGCGAGGAAGGCTCACTATGATGAATAAACGCTTGTTGGGACAGAAATAAACGACCTTATGGATCGAGCGTTCATAGGGTCGTTTTTCGGTTGGACCAGGCCATATTTTCATTGTTCGTGTATTCTGATGATGAATTAGAATGTTTGATTTGATTTCTTTCAACTTGTGGATTAAAAAACAAATAGGGGCAAACATATACTTGTTAATTTACAATTACTTATTGAGTTCAGTTTGGTATTTACATTCGTCCTGAAATTATCGCTCATTTGCATTTGTACTTGAAAGATTTACGCAACTCCGAAATCTTGGACTAGAAATAATATTCAAATCTGCAAAGGGGCACAGTTGTTATCTATGCTTCCTAGTTTCAAAATCTTACATTCCATTATAAATCCGATTCAAATATCACTGTCAGATGAAGAATATTCAACAGAATGGAATTTGGAAAATTTTGTGTTACTTTTATTGCCACATGCTTTTTGGGCCATACATTTGCGAGAGCCAATACAAGGAATTTTTTTCTCACAGGAACACAATCTGGAATAAAAATGCCCATGTTTCAAATAATAGATATTTATCAGATATTCGATATACAGGATGTTTTATGAGTGGTTGGCCGTAGCCTATTGGTCAATGCAGGTCATCCAGACCTTTCAGAAAAGTCGCTTGTTTTGTATCCCAAGGCTCTTAGTTTAGGAGATACAGGGTGATTTATGGATTTTGGCCTGAATTTACGATAGGCATAATTCTGGAATCTGAGGTCCGTTTTTTTTAATTTCAAGGGGTTGTAAATTTCAGAAAGTCCTTTCGAGTGGCTCACGCAATATCAATATTTTCAGGACTTCACTCAGTATATCGTGGTTTATCTTTCAAGCCTCAAAATCTTTATTTTCTACATCACTTAGAAAAATTTTGTTATTGTCATGAAAAAATACATAACTCAATTTAAGGAATTCAATTTTCACTTTGAATGGCACACCTGTTACAAGCGAGAAGCGAATGAACGAATTCATATTTTATGTAATTTTTTTGAAATATTTCTTGTATTTTGCTGAGATTTTGAACCTCAAAGCTTAAGAGGGTCATGGGTCATGAAGTGAACGATTTTGGAAATGTAATCCGTGAGTGTATTCGTTCCACAACACAAATAACTAGATATTAATATTTTTTATTGTTTTCGAAAAACTTCAAACCTATTTATTCAATTTCATAATACAAAATTGAAAGGAGAGTGTCATAAAAGATGTTCGAAATGGGGTCCTTCCATCTCGACACTTTTCACAGCTCTCAAAATGAGATAAGTTATTGCCCTTCTTATCATATCGGGATTTCGTTTTAATTCTGTGTAAGCTTCTTCTATTCGCTGCCCCAAATGCTCTCGTGAAGTTATTTCAACCTCATATACATTTTATTTGAGATAACCCCCAGAAAGTAATCCATAGGAGTTAGATCTGGGGACCTTAGGGACCATGCTACAGAGTGTTCTCCTGTTTGGAAATCTGTAACCATATTCTCACAATACTGCTCTTGAACGTCCATTGCGAAAGCCATAAACAAATATCATATCGAAATACTCAAAATTGGTGTACAAAGTTCGAATTTTGAATTAAAATTGGAGTAACTTCAAGTTTGATAGCTATGTAAGGAGAATGTGTGAAGAAAGCGATATTTGGCGAATTTCATGAGGAATACAAGTCAATATTTTTTTTTTTTTTAGCAAATGCAATCCTTGATTTTGTTTCTAGTGGGTTTACGCCATTTGTCCCTGAATTTTATATTAAGTTTCGAAAGAATTCAAAGCTTGATTATGCATACTTGTAATTACTTCTTTAAGTAGCGTGTTGAAACACTCAGTGGGTGCTAAGGGTTTAGAATACAAGGGAGTTGAACAAAAAGTTATATAAAAAATATTAATATCTAGTTATTTATATTGTGGAACTAATACATTCACGGATTACATTTCAAAAATCGTTCACTTCATGAGTTATAACACTCTTAAGCTTTGAGGTTCAAAATCTCAGCAAAAGACAAGAAATATTTAAAAAAAATTACATAAAATATGAATTCGTTCATTCGCTACTCGCTTGTAACAAGTGTGCCATTCAAAGTGAAAATTGAATTCCTTAAATTGAGTTATGTATATTTTCATGACAATAACAAAATTTCTCTAAGTGATGTAGAAAATAAAGATTTTGAGGCTTGAAAGATAAACCACGATATACTGAGTGAAGTCCTGAAAATATTGATATTGCGTGAGCCACTCGAAGGGACTTTCTGAAATTTACAACCCCTTGAAATTAAAAAAAACGGACCTCAGATTCCAGAATTATGCCTATCGTAAATTCAGGCCAAAATCCATAAATCACCCTGTATCTCCTAAACTAAGAGCCTTGGGATACAAAACAAGCAACTTTTCTAAAAGGTCTGGATGACCTGCATTGACCACTAGGCTACGGCCAACCACTCATAAAACATCTTGTATATCGAATATCTGATAAATATTTATTATTTATAACATCGGCATTTTTATTCCAGATTGTGTTCCTGTGAGAGAGAAAAAATTCCTTGTATTGGCTCTCGCAAATGTATGGCCCAAAAAGCAAGTGGCAATAAAAGTAACACAAAATTTTCCAAATTCCATTCTGTTGAATATTCTTCATCTGACAGTGATATTTGAATCGGATTTATAATGGAATGTGAAGATTTTGAAACTAGGGAGCATAGATAACAACTGTGCCCCTTTGCAGATTTGAATATTATTTCTAGTCCAAGATTCCGGAGTTGCGTAAATCTTTTGAGTACAAATGCAAATGAGCGATAATTTCAGGACGAATGTAAATACCAAACTAAACTCAATAAGTAATTGTAAATTAACAAATATATGTTTGTCCCTTTTTGTTTTTTAATCCACAAGTTGAAATAAATCAAATCAAACATTCTAATACATCATCAGAATGCACGAACAATGAAAATATGGCCTGGTCCAACCGAAAAACGACCCTATGAACGCTCGATCCATAAGGTCGTTTATTTCTGCCCCAACAAGCGTTTATTCATCATAGTGAGCCTTCCTCGCATCTCCACGGTCAGTCGCGGCTAACCGGATGTAATAGCAGATTTTCCTATTTTTTGAGGAAATTATCAGGCCAATTGAAATTTGGAAAAAACCATCTGAATCGTCGGTTTATGAGGAAGACCCCTTATATGAAGCACTTTTTTGATTTTCGCGACAGTTTCCGAGTAAAATGGAACGGAACATAATGGTGAATATGCCTTTGCAGGGCAAGCGATTTTATCTTAAGGAACTCCATATAAGCGCATTGTATCCGACTTCTTTGATAATTAAAATAAAATATTTCTGAATCGTATATTTCGATGAAAATTTGTTTGAATATAAGTCACTGGATGTAGATAATTATAAACGAAGAAAAAAAATTCGTCAATTTTTGGAAAAATGACCCCCACCACTTCCTGCACAGGACGATTTTTTGACGACCAAGTGATTTTGCATTGTTATGATGTAGGGAATGATACTAAGAGGTCCATACATTTTAGCAATAAAGTTCACACGGGGTGACACGATAGAGCTCCGTTTGAACCCTACTACTAACGGTACACAACATTTCACCGTTAGTTGGCCGTTTCTGAACAGTTAATCTCCGAATCCATTATAAACAAAAATACCGTTATAAAATAAGGGCTATCCCCAAGCTGTGAATGGAATCTTTACCTGAAATGGTTCTTTGAAGATTTAATGATAGTGACCTAGATTTTACAACAGATGAATACAAGATATGTAGGAAATTCTTGAAGAAGGATTGCACCTTCTAATTAAGATATAATATAGCTAGGTACTATACTTTTGAATATTTTTTACCAACAATAAAAGGAGCCTATTGAATAGTTGTAAAAAAAAATCGAAAAGCACTGACGTGAGGTAAGGAGCTTGTGAGCGCTCGTTCATCCACCTTGTAGGTAGATTCACATTTTCACAATTTCTGCCTACTGTCAAAAAATTTCAAACTAAGGCGAAACTCCAGACTTCACGTCAGTGCTTTAGGTGACCAATTTTTTTTTTCTATAATTCGCCAACTGCCTACGGTATCTATGGACTTGGTAATGCGATCTAGACAAATTTCGCAAGTAGTTTGAATACATTATTCTTGATCTATGTGTAAAATTTCATTCCAATCCAATCAGTAGTCCCTAGGTCTTTCCGTTAGAAAGTTTTAATTTTCTACGGTTTCTGTGGTTCTGGTTATGCGATCTGAACAAAATTTCGCGTGTAGCTTGAACATGGTATTCTCCATTTTATGTCTCATTGTATTCTTCTGTTTCTGACTAACCAGGGAGCGCCCAATGGCCACCGAATAAACTTATCTTATCTCGACTGAATTATCTGACCCGAAGGTTGAATGTGGTCTTTCGATCAACTTGATCATCGTCTTGGTATTGTTAGCAATACGGCTTTTTTGCCTAATATTAATGGATAGAGTCTTCTCATTACGAAGTTCGTTTTACAAACAGCATATTTGATTTGACTTTCCGATGTAAGTCCCTCATCTAGAATAACATCTAAATATTTGGCCTCATTCTGCCACCCTTCTCTGAATAATTTTTCATGGATTTTCAATCGTCTCTTCTGCAAGAGTATGACTTGGCTTTCTTGATTCATTTACATATCTTAACTTCACATTTAATGCGCCTCTCGTTCATTTCATCAGTTGCTTCTTGTAGTCCCCGGTGAATGACATCTGCGTTTCGATGCCTGACAGCTATTTCCGTATCGTCTGCATAGAAGGTTAACATATTTATTTAACTTTTGGGTATACATATCATAAATATATATGTTATTAAATTTTTTTTTTCATTCTGCACATTTTGAGTGAGTATCCTGCTCTTAACATTTTATTGGCTAATTTTTCAAGACAAACTGTCGAATGCTCACGACACATCAAAAAATTATAAAAAGCACTGCCGTGAAGTCAAGAACTTTTAAGCGCTCGTCCATCCACCTTGTAGGTAGATTCGCATTTTCAAGTTTTCCCCGTTAAAATACAGAATTTCGTCACGGTCAAATCCGTAGTTTTGAAATTATCAAGAAAACTAAATTTCAAACGACCATATTTACGGAATCCCTAGTTTAATCTTGCTCATAGATAAACGTGACCACGACATTCGAGATCCACCCCTATCCTGAAAATTTCAAGTCCCAGGCACCTTCACATGGGGAGAACACATCGAAAAAACTGATGAAAAGCACTGCCGTGAAGTCAGGAGATTTTGAGCGCTCGATCATCCACCTTGTAGGTAGATTCTCGAGTTTTGGAAACAGATTGAGAAAATTTTGACAGCTGCCAAAAAAAATTTCAAAGCAAGGCGAAATTCAAGACTTCACGTCAGTGCTTGAGGTGACCAATTTTTTTTCGATAATTAGGTAGAATTTAAAATTATAATTTTCTATTCTTTCTATAGTTCTAGTTATACGATCTGGGGAAATTGTAGCTTGAATATATCATTTTCCATTAAAATACAAAATTTCGTCGCGATCGAATCCGTAGTGAAATTATCAAGAAAACTAAATTTCAAACGACTACATTTACGGAACCCCTAGTCTAATTCTGCTCATTGCTAAACCTGACCCGACATTCGGGATCCACACCTATCCTGAAAATTTCAAGTCCGTAGGCCTTTCTGTTCGAAAGTTAAAATTCTCTATGGTTTCTATGGTTCTGGTCATGCGATCTGGACAAAATTTTGCATGTAACTTGAACACGTCATTCTACATTTGAGTGAATTTGTAGTTTCAAAGTAATCAGAAAAACAAAATTTCGAACAGCCATATTTACGGAACCCTTCGTGGAGTTCTGCCCATTCGAACCTACCCGCGGCACTTGGAAACTGAGCCCACACTGAAGATTTCAAGTCTCTAGGTTAATCTGTGCTAACGTTATCGTGCTTACGGCCGGACGGACAGACTTTTCCGACGGATTCGTCATCAGTGAGTCGAACTCTATCGATTGAGACCATTTTCGGCTCAAAATTCGAAAAATACAGACATCGTGACGAAATAATATAGACCTCTTGTAAGTAGGAGAAGCGCTCAAAAATAAGTCCTGTGGCTTGTTTGTTTTGAAAACCTTTGGTGAGTCTGGTTAATTGAAGTTCCCCCATGAGGTTGTTCCGGCACATATTTATTTATTGTCGTCGTAGTGTTTTTCTATAATTTTGTTTTCCAGATAGTTGAAATATCGTATTTCACCGAATCTGTATATTCCTTCAGTCTCTTCTCATCTTGATGAGAATATGAATTCGATTGGGTTGTGTTCTGTTCTGCTGTTCTATCCTGCATGTATTGTGTTCATTGCGCATTCTTGGTTTATATTCTTTACTATAACTTTATCCAAAACGACGGCTATTTTAGATTTCCTTATAAGATTTTGGATTTTTTTTTCCAACTCCTCTTTTCTTTCGAACTTCAACATTATTCTCCTGAAAATCTTTTCAGTAATTCTTCCATCTATAACTCTAGCCTGTTCGATGTTGGTCTTTTGTTTATTTTTTTTTTCAGTTCTCTTCTTTTCTACTTGTTTGGTATTCAGCTTTTCCTCAGTTTTCGAATATTGTTTTTTCTGAGCAGGTATGTCATGGGAGTTTTTGGTGATTTCGTTTTCCTTTTGAGTAATAAACTTCAGCGCCTTCCTATTCTTTCTCGGGACAAGTTTATACCCACTACATCCTTTAGAGCTAGCTGGATGGCCTTTTCTCATCATGGTGTCGCGAAGAGTCCTCTTTCTTTTTTGAGGGTTTCGAGATGTGTCATCTCTGTCGGAATTGCGGTTGATATTTCAACCACGCGTTTTTCTGGTTGCTTTTCTGCAGCGTTCATATATAAGATATCTAGAATCTCATTCGCATCATTATATCAGAAGAATTCAATTTTCTTTTCACGTGGAGCAGCTTCAAATCTGAATTTTTATTTAAACACTTTATCGATGTATGTGTTGGTATAGGTATGTGTTTTGAGATACCCAAGTTTTTAGAAAAATATATATTTTTTTTTCAGTTGTAACGGTTCTCGCAAACTTTTGAACTATATCATTGCAATTTGTATGCAAATCTCTGTTAATATCAGAGATTGATCCTCCCAGCTGGAGGATCCTATTTAAATTCAAAAAATCATAAGGGGAAACCATCAAGCATTAGTCATGGGGAAATTTGGAGAACCTATACTTCTGATAATAAGTGTGTTATGGACTGCCTCGGTAGTCTGGTGAACTGAAGAGTTGAGTAGGGTACCGAAGGTTCGAATTCCCCATGGATGTTGTGAATGTCTGGGGGTGGGTTAAACATTGAGAAAGTCTTATGAAACGTTTTGATGACTGAATACTTAGTGAATTCACTAAGGCCAAAAAACTAAACTAAAAAAAAATAAGTTATAAGATTTCGAATAGGTATCAGTTCAGAATTGATAAATGAATTCAATGAATAAGAGCCGAGGATGAAGAGTAAACTAGAAGTTTCAAACATTTTTTATTTAATATGAAGAAGCGAAAATATTTCATAAAATCGAAATGTTAATTTTTTCCAGATATGTTTTCGCTTATATATCGAGTTACACGTCTGATCTACAAAGCGTGTTTTCAATATACCAAGGAATGGTGACAGAGATGAAGAGATATTTCCAAATTGAATCGATATCGAAAACAGTCAGAGAGATCAGTTTGGCAAATGCTTCCTACAGATGGAACAGAAGCGAGGGAATGGAGGTAAATCAATTCATTTTGTTGTAACACTTACTGTAGGTACAAATGATTATTGGCATAAGTTCATGTGTTAGTGTAATTCGATTTATACTATAGAACCAATGTTATCGAGCGTTCGATTATTTTTTTAAGAAGTACTAATGTGAAATCAGGAGCTTTTGCGCGCCTGTTTATATTCATCGGCATAGCAGTCCCATTCAGGTACTGAACTCTGCTTGGCTTCGAGTCTCATCAAACTGAGTGTGTCTCCGAATTCGACATTACTAAGACTAACCTAATCGTTTTAGATCGTTTTCGGCTCGGATTCCGAACATTTCAGACATTTGTCAGTGTGAAAATTAATGTCATTTTATAAAATTGACATTTCAAGAGATGGAATCACGGAATTGTATGAAATATCTCAACAAAACATTTTTTAAATCCTCTAGTCACGATCCTCACGAAATTTCGCATGAACCTTCGAACCTTCTCACAACTAACTACAAAGATCCAATCCGATCAGATCGGTATTTTTCGAATTATGCAGATAGTTATATCTATGAAACCTCCGGTGGACTTTGGACATTAACAAACACAACTGACGCATTTAACCCTTATAAACCGGCCAAATTTTTTTGTTGAGAATCAAGCAGGAATTTTTTGTGTAGACTAGTCATGAGGCTAGGAGCCAGGAAAAAATAAGAAAAAAAATTTCTGATCTTTACTTTTCTCAATACACGGCGTCCTTTTAAAAGGACGGTAGGGTCACAGGGTACTAAAAATAAATTCAGAGGCATGATTATTCATTTGCAATAAACGGTTTAATTCAGGAATATGAACACAACAAAATATCATTTGGTATGAAAACTGCTAAAACAATCTTTTGGGTGTAATCCGATGTCACATTTCCCACATCGAAAATTCCCGTCTATCAGTTCTTCATCGAAGAAACACTGGAATAGTTGCAAAGGCGAACGATTGTGTATTACGTGAGAAACTGAATTCCACATAGGAAAAGTTTCAATCAAGTCCTTTTCAAGGGTATAGTTGAATGATTTTGTTTTTTCCAATCTCCTTTCAACAAAATTTGACAATGGTATTACGTCTTCGCTTTCCCATTCTGATTCATTTATATCATTTTGTCTGCGATTTGTTTTCATATAAACTTCTACATCACCCACTAATTGAGATCGCGGTAGGTTGTTCGGGCCGACTTCTTCATCATTACCAGAATCTTCATCGGTGTTATTTTTTATTTTTTTTTAAATCCCGACTATCTTAGGTCTCTGTGAGACCCCTCAGAAGCTCAGAGCATCAGAAGCTCAAAGCTTGTGCGAGTTAGGAGACCCGGTTGTGTTCTGTGAAGGCTTTGTTACTGTGTCCTTACCCATTAGAATTTGTCGGAGGAAATAGAATTATTTCGTCCGGAATATTATCGATATTTTCGAGTTCTTCGAAGTTCATTCAGGGTAAGTGGTCTATGCCAATACCTGAAACCGCATAAAATAATTTCAAAAGTGAGGTATATTTTCTCTACTTTCTTTATTACTATTTATTATGATTACCTAAGAGAATAAATGAAAGTAATGAAATAAAAAAGCCGACTCATCGTCGTATCGCATAAACCTACCGTCCTTTTAAAAGGACCAACAACTTTGACGGCGAATAACCAAACTAATTTTCATAAACATCTTTATATTCTCGATTGGAAAGAAGAAATAGTATATACTTACACAATTGAACATGAAAAAAGTCTGGACAATAATGGAAAAACTCACCTTTTATCACTATAATCACTCATGTTTGCTGAACAAAATTGAAGTACAGATCTAGGGGTTTCCCAGGAGGATGTAAAACGGGGATATGAATTCAGTTTATTATATAAATGAGAGTACCAGTTTTCTTCATGTAAATCCGTTGAAGCCATCTATAAGATACAACCACAGTCTTATACAGAGGTCGATAAATTAGACTGTATTTATCGACCTTTTAAAAGGACTATAGGTTCATATGGGTTAAACCTCAAACGTACCCTGAAAATTTCAATGATTACACAGACAAACAGGCATTGTGGTGTTAGAGATGTTGTAGCCTTTTCTCATTGAGTTCGATATGCTGATTCCAAAAATTAGTTCCCAAAATTGAGTTAGTAATGTTATACCCTGTATAAGTGAAACCTAAAAAATGGTGATATAATTACTGAATAGAACCCTCAATTTACTTGTTAGTTTTTATTCCAAAATGTGAGCATTATTCGACATAATGATGTTAACCAATGCAATAATAAAAAAAAATAAGAAAGCACTGCCGCGAGGTAGGGAACTTTTGAGCTCTCGTTCATCGTTCATTTTTGACAGCTGTCAAAAAAATTTCAAACTAATGCGAAACTCCAGACTTCACGTCAATGCTTTAGGTGACTAATTTTTTTTTCGATAATTCGCTAACCCGCCTATCAGACTCAAAAACTCTCGAATATGCAAGGCTGTCAATCACAATCGTATCAAACATACTACAAGCAAAAGTCACATATTTTTAGCACTCAAAATAACAAGTTTATTCATTTGTGCTGTTGGGGACGGTTCCCCAACTTCAGGTCCGAAGATAAGACTAAGAATCAGGAAAGACCTGCGAGAAAACCTGTACGATATATTATAACCATAGATAGACTCAAGACTGGTTGAGTTAAAACCCAGAGACCTCTCCCTTTATCTCGTTCAAATACCGTTAACTCACAAGTAAGGGATATTCATAAACAGCAACAGGTTGTCTGGTGAGAATTCTCTCATATGGTGTTTAAAAATGATTGAGTAGATTAAACGCTGTACTAATGACTCCTTAACCATAATAGGCGATTATATGCGAAAATTGTGAATTATTCTTCGCAGGAATCCAACTATCATTTGACGATCTCCCACGGTGCAAGGAGAGGGGAATGCGACCAAAGATCCTTGTTATATATATTTCCGAACGATGGGCAAGCCTTATTTAATTAGGTTGCGTCATACGCAAGAAACAATAAACAATAACGGATAATAATGAGTGGAGAGTCGATTTGAAGTTCTCAATCAAGATAAGATGATGAAACATAATGCCGACACTGGTGCCTATGAATATCCTTAATATTTGCTGAAAACTACAATGATTACATATAGTATCATTTGAAGAATATTGCATAACCCAGGTATGATTAGAGAAGGTGATGATTAAACATTCGTTAATACAAGAAAGTTCTTGTGGGAAGCACTGAGGAATTCAATACACATGGTCAGTAAGAATCATTAAATAATATGGAATAGACTTGATAATAAAGTATGAAAAATGGATACAAAACAATACACAAGAAGCAAACAAACATGGTAAAATACGTTGAGTAGAAGCAAATGAAGACTTGTGAATTAAAGGTAAATACCTAAGATAACGCATGGGGTATGTAATGGAAATCGTTGGATAAAAGTCCAGGAGGAGCCTGTATACAAATAATGATGACGTAATTATAAATATATTGTTACTCACATGTTAAACTCAAAGTATCTTTTCCACCCTCGAGGGTTTGAGATCAACTAACTCACAAACCAACCCTGTTTTACCTTTAAAAGATAAGATATCACTGTAGAACTTAAAAACTCAAGCCAAGAGCTCCGAGCCAAAAAGCCAGGCCAAGAAGAGCTTCTCATTTCGAGATTAGCTTAGCTTGTCAGTTCTTCAAAAAGCTTCTGTGGCTAGATTATTCTTTCTCGGACGGGCACTGCAATCCCAATTAGGTAGATTACTGTAAATAAATATAAACTAGCTTTGCGCAGATGTCAGATTTGCACAACAGCTCAAATAATAATATTGGACAAATTTGGAAACCCGCACGTATGTGAAGCTCTTTTAGATTCAGGAAGTCAAAGTAATTCAATCACTAAAGGGTTATGCGAAACATTGAAATTGACTCGTGAAGAATATCCGATACCCATAGCAGGTATAATAAAAAAATTTGAGAAGCAGTGCCGTGAAGTCAGGAGCTTTTGAGCGCTCGTTCATCAACCTTGTAGGAAGATTCGCATTCTCCAGTTTTAGAAACCAATTGAAAACGTTTTGACAGCTGTCGAAAAAATTTCAAACTAAGGCGAAACTCCAGACTTCACGTCAGTGCTTTAGGTGACCAATTTTTTTTCGATAATTGGCTAGGATCTTCTACGGTATCTATGATCTTGGTGATGCGATCTGCACAAAATTTCCTACGTAGTTTGAATACATTATTCTTAATCTATGTGCAATTTCAATCCAACAAAATTTCCAACGTAGTTTGAATACATTATTCTTAATCTATGTGCAATTTCAATCCAATGAGTAGTTAAAAAAATAAAAAAATATTTTGAACGGCCATATTTATGGAACCCCTAGTCTTATTTCGCTCATTGATGAACATGACCTCGAAACTCGAGATGCGAACCTACTCTGAAAATTTCAAGTCCCTAGGCATTTCCATTCGAAAGTTATAATTTTCTATGGTTTCTATGGTTCTGGTCATATATGGTTTCTATAGTTATAGACATGCGATTTGGGAAAAATTTAGCTTGAAAATCCATTGAAATACAAAATTTCGTCACGATCGAATCAGAATTTTTAAAATTATCAAGAAAACTGAATTTCAAACGAGCATATTTACGGAACCCCTAGTCTAATTCTGCTCATTGATGAACGTGACCGCGACATTCGATATGCACACTAATCCTGGAAATTTCAAGTCTCTAGTCTAGTCTAGTCCATGCGATCTAGACAAAATTGTTGCTTGAACACGTCATTCTTCAACTGTGTTCAAAATTTCACCTCGATCGAATCAGTAGTTTCGAAGTTATCAGGAGAACAAAATTTCGAAAGGCCATATTTCAGAACCCCTGATCGAATTTCGCCTAATAACGAACTCAACCGCGGCATTCGCGATTCGAACCTACCTTGAAAATGTCAAGTTTCTAGGTTGTTCCGTTCGAGAGTTATCGTGTATAAGGTCGACCGGACAGACTGACTCGAATTTTTTGACGGATTCGTCATCAGTGAGTCGATGATTCGAAAAATACAGACATCGTGATGAAATGATATAGCGCTAAAAAATAAGATGAATGAATACATCATGTATCGTACATAATCGAGAGAAAAATCGCAACTTCTATCATTTTCAGAGAACGAATTAAAATACAAAATACCACCTACAGAAATCGACCAAAGAGAGTTTGATTCCTTTAAGGTTATGCGAATCGACATAAGAAACTACCATGAACTTACCATTCAAATCCCAAAAATTGGCATAAAAAAATTGCGCTAGTGGAAGGCAAGAAGTTAACACCTATGGAAATCAGACATCATCTACTTCGCTAAAGAAGTAGATTTTCCGAAGCAGCATGAATGGAATATTTACGCAGAAAGGATCAGATAGTCGTCCGTGATGCATGCTGCACGGCTTCTTCGATCTAATCTGCATTTCTGATCTTTTAATAGTTCAATAATCAATTTCAAAATTAGCGTATTTTTATAACATCCAAATGAGAATGTTTGATGAGTCATCATTAAGGTAGATAGTTCACTGTTTTCAGATTGAATCAATGAATTATCACGTATTGAGAAGAAGAAAACACATACGGGATATTTTTGCCAGAATGAAACAATTTTGAATTTCTTATATATTTTGTTGAAAACAAAAAACTCATCAATGCATAACAAAATTGAATTGAACAGATACGCCCGTGGCAGTATAAAGGAAATGATTTCGTTAATTTATTCTGTGCAAGCCCATCATTATCCTGTACACAAGTACTAATAACTAAACGTAAATGAGAACAGAAAATTCCACGTACAAAAAAAAAATTACAAGGACTAAATATAACTGCTGTACATTCTTGATAAGTGTAAGAACAGAGTTTTGGAAAGTTCTCACCTGACAGGTTGATGAAGCATCAACTAGATCGCGAAAAATCACGCGGTCTTTCTGGTAATTTGGTTTATTATTTCTAACAAAAAATCTTTGAAATTGTTTTGAAAAAAAAATTCCCAAAAGTTTATACCCTTCCTTTTGAGCGATAATAAGGGGATTTGGGAGGCATTAAGCTCGAAAAATTATTTGAAACCATTTTTTATGAAGAATTTCTCGATGAGACAACCTCGTACGTTCTATTCTTCGTCAGTCGAGAGCTTCGGTTTGTGATAAAAATGAGAAAAAACTAGTTCGGGGTAGTTTTCGAGGTTTTAAGGGTGTTTAATCCACCACCGAGTAGGTACTTTTCGAAACACAGCAATTACATTCATCAAAAAGAGTAAAATATGAACTGTTTATAATTTTCTCTTGGAGTCTAACTTGCGTGGACTAAATGTGGAGGTTCAGGCTTTCTCACAACCAACTTTGCTTCTGATCATTGTCTGGTTTTACATAGAGATAGACCAGGCAATAAAGATTTTTTCATGACAAAAATCGTAGAAGAAAAGCGCTAGTGGGGGGTTAATTGGGGTGGTCCGTGGATGTTTAGTGATATGTTTTCGACTCGCAATTTTTATTACTTTTCTTGTAATTTCGAATAAACACCAAAAAATAACGGTGTTTCTTTAGTTTTTTGCTTGTAAAATCTGAACCAATGGAGCGGTGCTAATACTTTCAACAGACGAATTGTAGAAAATGAAAAGACGAAGAAAATGAGCGCTAGTGCAATGAAATCGGTTCATCATTACCGGAGGAAAGCCGGAAAAATCGTTAAAATCAGAGATTTTTCAAAACTCCATAACTCGGCCAATTTCAAAGTTGTAGCGCTGGTTTTCCGGATGAAAGTAGTGGCTGATAGGTACTTTGAGTGTGCACAATCCGGACGTTGTCGGATAGATAGTTTTTGCGTAATTGCTATTTGAACTTTTTGGGGCACTATTTTCCGGAAGAGCTGGATGCGTCGGAAAATGTCCGATTTTCATTTACAAAACGAATTTTGAAAGTAAAAGTATAGTACTACGAAACGAAATCAAGATTGAAGTTTTGTAGTACTATACTACTTTCAAAATCCGTTTTGTAAATTGAAATCGGAAAACTTCCGACGCATCCAGCTCTTCCGGAAAATAGTGCCTAAAATAATCCAAATAGCAATTACGCAAAAACTGTTTATCCGACAACGTCCGGATTGTGCATATTCAAATAACCTGTTAACCACTACTTTCATTCGGAAAGCCAGAGCTACTACTTTATAATTGGCCGAGTTATGAAGTTTTGAAAAAACGCTGATTTTTACGGCTTTTCCGGCTTTCCTCCGGTAATGATGACCCGATTGAGTTGCACTAGCACTCAATTTCGTCCTCTTTCCATTCTCTACAATTCGTCTCGTCGTATCAGCACCGCTCCATTAGTTCAGATTTTATAAGCAAAAAACTGAGAAAACACCGTTTTTTTTAGGTGTTTTTTCGCAATTACAAGAAAAGTAATCATATTTGCGAGTCGAAAACATATCACTAAACATCCACGGGCCACCCCAATTAACCCCCCAGTCGCGGTCTTCTACGATTTTTGTCACAGAATGACCCTTTATCTGCTCTATTGCCTGGTCTAAGATGCAAAATTTGGTGTAAGAACTAATTTTTTCCATTTTCTTGTAATTTCGGCCGCTTGAAAGCACTGTGCAAACCGGACAAAAGTGCGGCACTGCTGTTTATATTTTCACGATAATTTTTCAAGAATTCCTCGATCGCGGGCCCAAATTCTATTGGGTCATCTTCTAGATTCCTCATAACGTCTTCCTGAAATTTAGAGATGAATTCGAACCAATCGTTTCTGATATCTTCGTTTTCAGTTTCGATACAGCTTATCGAAGGTTCGACAACCAGGGAGTGAACACTTTCATCATCATCGTCCATTTCACGTTCCACTTTGATAATAATATTTTCTGTAGTTCGCTCCGACAGTAATAAACGTAGTAAAATATTTTCGGGAGGATCTGACCCAGTAGCAACGATATATAAAATTTTTCTGCTTTCCAGCGACAACGCGTCGCAGGGATTCGTTAAATTGAGTTGTTTCCTTATGGCAGATTGGTGTTTGCATTGTTTTCCAGTGATACCAACCGGGCACGAACACGCACTGCAATTCATATCTACAAAATATACCGTCTTGTCGCAACTACCTTCCACGTGATATTGCATGTCTCCTAAATCCCTGATTTCGCCGGTTAACACGCTTTCATCATCCCGATTGATCGTCATTTCGCTTATTTGTCCGACGACCAAATCGAGCAGTCTCTGCTTGTAACAACTTTCGAAGCTGGTGACAATGAAATCTGTCAATTGCGTCAAATTGTACGCTTTAGTCTGTTCGAGGGAGATATCTTGGAGCAGTCGAAACATGACAATATCGTCGTCGATCGATTTGCGAAAATGCATACACCAAGCGTGTATTTGTTCGATGTGACCGTCCACGTAGTTCTTGAAGTGGGGGTATTTATAACAACGCCTGAAAACCTCCATATGTTTCTCCATGTTCACTTTGTTTTTCGACATCAGGATATTTCTGAACAGTCTATATAAGGACGGTCTTTCTTCCTTTTTGATACCGTTTTCGTTCAGCTGTAACCATCTCCATACAGCGCTCAACACGTGGAACGTACACAGCAATAATTTGGATTTTGGCCAGTATTTTTGCAGTATGTTGCGTTCTGTCAAACTGTCAGCTGTCATTATGACTGAAGGCGAAATTTTCACTGCCATTATTTCTATCAGATCTTTTACAGCCTTATCGAAAAGATTGGGCTTTGCGCTGTTTGTGATGATAAGACCTAAGGGAACGCTACCCGCCGGAGATTGGGCGGAAAATAAATATAATCTATGGTTTTGCACGTCGCAGTTAACAGTAGCATCTACAAATATTATTTCCAACGATGGACTCAGGTGTGTAGCAGCACGTTGCATTATTGGCGTACAAATCGAAACAGCGTAGTCTTCTTCGGTTCCGGTTATTTTGTATTCCGTCCGATCCTTGAGGCTTTCTTTCAACTGTAAGAACATAGATTCGTCAGATTGATGTTTCTTCCATAGATTGGAAAAGTCCGCCTTCGAAGGGAAGTAGTGCCTGTCGCAGACGAGTTCGTCGTATTTCTCGCCGAACTGTTCAATTTTAGTGGTACAGAACATCTTGTAGGCCGTAGCGACCGAATGTCCATCGTCGAACATCTGGAGGATTTCTTGTTTCGTTTCCTCGCCTATCCTTCTTTTTACTAGAGCCTCTACGCTTTTCTCGGTGTGATTATGGGTGTTTTTGAAGCTTATTACACAAGGCCATTTTTTCAAGAGTGCATCGGCGGGCTTGGATTTGGTTCGGCTATTGAACTCTTGTTTTTTGATAGTGACGTATAATAGCGCGGGACAATCCATGTTTCTAGATGTATGTTCCCTTCTCCTGGCCGTTTTCAACTTATTCACTTTGGTTCTGAAGTGGCAGTGATAGATCCTTTTGAATATGTGTTTTCTGGCCTTTTCCACTGGGGTGATGATCGTCCTCGTGATATACCATGTGTTCTTCGTCATTTCCTCTAGATCGTGGATCCAACTCTGAAATAATACAATTTTGATATTAAAGTCGATGAGGATGTGCTGATGATGAGTGACATAAAAACAAATCTGGTAATAATAAATTATTGAAACGAAAACGTAAAGGAATGATAATTTCATCAACCTTTGGCAAAATTTAAAATTTATTTGTACATCTCACAAGGGCCTGGAAATTCAACAAGAATCATAATGATAATTATTATTATTAATATTATTCGGTATCTAGAAGACGAGAAACTCTAAAATTGCTTGGAATTAAACCGGTAGGTGCACTGGAGGCTAAGGCATCCCTGATTGGGGCGTCCTTGGATACCTTAGCCTTTATTTAAGGCTGGACGGATACCCAGGAGACCAGAGGAGAGTAGGAAGATAGATAAGACAGGCACAACCAAAGACCACATGGGTAAAAATTTGCACGCATATAATTCAGGAGTTTGAGAGACCAAACTATCAATGAGGGTGAACCCATAAAATATCTGGGATATCAGCAGGCCTGACTATTGGACTATAGACAATCGAAGAAGAATATATGGGCAGATAACAGAGCACGACTGAGGAAGGTTACGAGGTCAATGTTGAACACAGGAAACCTTATCAGGGCGATCAACACATATGCTATTCTGGTTCTTATTTATTAATTTGGCATAATCAAGTTGATTAAGACAGATCTCGAAAAATTTCAAAGGCAGACTCAAACTGAGCTGACAAATCAACGAGGTCATCATCCGAAGCCACCTGGGATAAGGATGACCTTGGTGGGGAAAGAAGGACAGATGTTGTTAACTTGCACATCTGCCAGATCAGGAACCTGAGTAGGTTCTTCTTTGACAAGGCGCGTACCTACTTCCAACATTGGTTGACAAAATATATAACGCGTTTCGATCTTGTCACCAGAGATGATCTGCTGCATCTGTCATTCCTCTCCGGAACTGATAAACTAGAATAATGGTCGAGGAAGGGACTACATGGACTACATCACTATGAGCTGAATCAGCCACACATCGACCAGAAAGCTTCGAACAAGTGGTTGTTGAAAGGAGAATTGTTTCCAAAAACAGAAATATTCATTTTGGCTATTCATGATCAAGTCATCTTCACAAACAACAATAAAAAGTACATAAAGCGGAATGAAACATTGCAAACGGATATGTGTAGGTAGTTGGGAGTGCCATCAACGTTCGGGAACCATACATCCTATAACTTCTGGCTGCGAATGCCTGACAGCCAACACGGGCATTCTCCACAGGAATAATCAAGTTAGCAAAATTGTCCTTCAGAAGATTGCATACAGAATAGGACTCCTGACAGCGTCCGAATCTTACTATTAGTAACAGCCTCTGCAAACATGGGGAAAAACTTCTATTGAGTCCGGAGTCCGTATGCAGAAATTGCAGAAATTGGTACAATTTCTCTATAGAAATGTGAATGCAATTTTTTTTTGCATCGCATACAAGAAATATATCTAAGAATAGTACCCGTCCTAAATTTCTTGGAAATAATATTCAGGTTCAGTTTTTTCGTGCATAACACGATGCAGAAAAATTTGCATTCACATTTCTAAAGAGAAACTAGAAGTATTCAAACCAGTGGAATAATTTTTATTAATCTGATTACTAATCTAACCCAACCCAGTTCACAAACAGTTTCAAATTTCTTCAGTTTTGGGAAAGACCCAGAAACTTGGCATCACTCTTCGCACGTTATCGATCTTGTCGAGTGATCGGGTGTAGAGAAGACGCGATGACCTGCCGTCGATTTAAGACCCAGGTTGCCGCGTAGATAATTATCACTACTTGTCATATATAATAAACAAATAATTTGCAATGAAAAAATATTGCAACTAGATTGAGATATAAACTATCCTATCTTTTAAGTTGGATCAAACTACACACAGTGTGCAAAATTCGATTGAAATCGGTTCAGTATTTTAGGAGTTCATCCCAGACAAACAACGTGACTCGTAATTTTTATATATAAAGAAGAATTGTACCAATTTCTGCACCGTGTTATACGGACTTTATAGGTTGTACTACGATAGGTCTATTGTAACTGACAGGATGGTGATGAACATCAATCTGTATATTGTGGCGACTGGATTTATACCCGGGAGCCTACACGATAGTTTAGGAAAATTAGAAGTTCATAAGAACACCTATAAAGAAATGCAAAAAGCTTAATACATATAGAATTAGGAGCGGAACAGCTGTATAAGTTTCATACATGGAATATACATACAGGGTGATTCCGGAGGAGACCTTCAGATGTTAGGAGAAGTTTACACTAGTCAAGATAGTTTCGAAACAATGTTTGGTTTATGGTTGCAGGCCTCAATTGAGACTATACAGGTTGATTTGTCCGATTCGACTGATTCTTCTTCAATTGATATCTTTGTTATGGCTCATTCAATTTTGATGAAATTTTCATTGTAGTGCAATATGAACGAGTACATTCAATAATTCTAGCATGTTTTCGAAATGCAGGGTTGTTATTGTGATCATTTCAGATTAATTGTGCAGGTTGAAAAAACACCCTATAATTGCGTTTCCAAATCTTCTTTATCGTTCCACCATAATAAGTCATTATTCAGGTGTTTCGAGAAAAATTTTTTCAAAACGAACAATATTGAAATTTCGTTACAGAGCAGTGGGAATTTTCCAGACTAGGTAGTCAAGTTTTATCCCAAGGATTCAATGTTGGTTCTACGTTCTAAAATAGTTTTTTCTAATTAAAAATTTATATTTAATTGCTCATATTTATTAATACAATTTTTTACTCGTCAAATTAGAATCGAGTTAGGAACTTCGCAAAGCAAAGTGTGAAATGCTTTGAAGGGAGAAAAGATCTATCACCAAGATTACAATTTTGTCGCTGGGTTATTAGTCACCAACGACACCAACGAACTATTTTCCGTATTTTATTCACTGACGAGACCTCGGACGAGACTATGTTTACTAAGAATGGAATTTTTATTAACCACGCAACCAAACGTATTTCAAAAGAAAAGTTATAATAAACAACACAGATTTTCTGTCGACATTTGGCTTGGAACAATAGACGGAAACTCAGTGGGCCACTCATATTTTGGCAAAATTTATCTCGAGTTTTTGGAAAATATTTTACCGAATCTATTGGCAAATATCCACTCTATGTACTTTGAAGATGATGGAGCACCTCCCCATTTTTCTTTGAATATGAGATGACCTGAATAGGTGGATTGGTCATGGAGCTCCCATTGCTCGGCCACAAAGATCGCCTTATTTGAAACCTCTAGAACTAGATTATTTTGTGTGGGGACATCTGAAACGAAAGTCTATAAAAGAGCAATCAGGAGTAGAAAACATCCGATTGAATTCACGAGGAATGAAATATTTCGAAGTAAAACTCAAATCTCATTAGGAGGTCGATTAGAAATTGAAAAAATTTTAGTCTAGTTACGATCCTCACGAAATTTCACATAATCCTTCAAACCTTTTCACTTCTCACAACTAACTACAAAGATCCAATTGGATCGGATCGGTATTTTTCGAGTTACTTAGGAAAATATGCGGATAGCTATATCTACGAAACCCTCGGGTGGATTTTGGCCATTAACGAACACAACTGGCGCATTTAAACCTCAAACGTACCCTGAAAATTTCAATGATTACCTACACAGAAAAACAGGCATTTTGGTTGTAACGTTATAATTTCACATCATTGTTTATTTCCACCATGCACTGTGGAAAATTGCGAATTTCCATCTAGCGCTGTCGTTTCTGTCTTCAATGTTTGAGTTCCTTCCTCTTTGGTACATTATATATTTATCATCTCGCTAATGTAATGTGATAGTCCTGAATCTCCGTGCTGGAATTGGCGAAATTCGTTCCTTCTGTTTGTTTTGTTTTGGAATTTGTGAGGTTAACTGTAGCGTCCGTCCTTGTCATTCCGTTCTTTTATGTCACGGGTAAGCTTTTTGACCTCTACGTATGATTTCCGGACTTATAGTCGTTACCATGGCTTTGAATTTGCAGAGTGCCTAATTTAGTGGATGCAGGTGAAACATCTCGATGGGAATTGCCGGGTGGCATTATCGGGTAGTTTCCGATTTCTTTTATTCTTTTTCTTGGTTGTCAGATTCGACAGTTGGTGTCCCTGTGTGAACTTTGGGTATGAGGTGAATGCGATGTTCTGTGAACGGTCATATTGTTGGTCAAGATATTGAAGAACGTGGAGATTTTTGAATTGAAGAAATTGTGATCTTGGATCATCCTTGTCATAGGCGATATAACTTCAATTTGAAGCATTCCTGTGAGGTTTACTGGAATATTTCTGGGATTAACGTTTGATATTTTTCCGCTGCTCTTACAAATTAACTCTTGGACATCTATTGCGACTGTGTTGAGAAAGAATTTTCTGTTGGACTTTTCACGAAGAACTGAATACATCTTGCTTTAATTCCCTCGAACAACAACTTAGGGGGTTCAAGTGTACGGCGTTCAAGTCTACGGAATTCACGTGTACGGCGGAAATCAGAAGTTTCACGTGTACGGCGGAGGCTGTAATTCAAGTGTACGGCAGAAGTTCAAGTGTAGGCTGTTCAAGTATACGACTGCCTTTCGGATCAGCTATTCGAAGTATCCAAGCGTCTCTTCGTACTAGCATTGTTTGGGTGCTGGCACTGCACTGTGAATTCTACGTGGGAACTGGCTTATAGGTTAAGGTAACCAGTGCTCAGCACTGGCACTAAGATCATTAACTGTCACTTTCAATACCGTCTAATTAAGGTAATCAGTGACTTGAAGATCATATCGCTTATCGGTTGATAACTTATAATTAACCCTTCAGTGCCCGACGGTACTCCTGAGTACCAGTAATTTCGACGCGTCGTAAAATTTAGTTTTCTATATTCTGCTTTTTTTATTTAACATCTATTGTTGCTGGTGGCTATACTCAGTAGGTTTATGTTTCAATAATAAACATTCGAACATCTTTTCTTGAGAAATTTCCCATTTTTCATCAGGACGCAGAAGTACCGTCAGGAAATATGGCGAGCAGAAAAATTCAACAGTGGTATGTAAGAGACCACTTTATTCGAAAGAAATAGAGGTCATTGCAAATGAGATCCTCAACGAAGATTTATCGTTAGATAATAATATTTTAACAGATGGAGAAGAGAGTGACTCTGAAAATGCGGATACTGATTTGGAATAACGGTTCTATAGATATTTTTCAATTTTTTTGGTTGATACCTAGTAACATCAGTAGTTATTCTGAATTTTGTGGAAAAATTCAATGAAAATGAGGAATAAAGTATTTCAGTTACAGAGCACTGCATTAGCACTATAAATGACATCATTCCTGACGGTAGGTACTTAAAAGTCCATATTTTGGATTTTTTTTCAAAAATGAAAATAAAATTCTGAAAAAAATTGTATTTAAAACCCTTCAAAAAATTTAGAAAAGCACTGCCGTGAAGGCAGGAGCTTTTGAGCGCTCGTACATGCACCTTGTAGGTAGATTCGCATTTTCCAGTTTTAGAAACCAATTGAAGGAATTTTTGACAGCTGTCAAAAAAATTCTGAAACTCAGGCGAAACTCCAGACTTCATGTCGCTGCTTCAGCTGATCAATTTTGTTTCGATAATTCGCTAGAATTTTCTACGGTATCTATGGTCTTGGTGATGCGGTCTGGACAACATTTTGCACGTACTTTGAATACATTATTCCTCAGCTAGATGCATAATTTCATTCCAATCCGATCAGTAGTTCCGAAACTATCTGGGAAAAAATATTTTGAACGGCCATATTTACGGAACCCCTAGTCTCATTTTGCTTATTGATGAACGTGACCGCGATATTCGCGATCCAAACCCACCCTGAAAATTTCAAGTTCCTAGGCCTTTCCGTTCAAAAGTTACAATTTTCTATGGTTTCTATGGTTCTGGTCATGCGATCTGGACAAAATATTGCTTCAATATATCATTCTCGATTAAAATACAAAATTTCATCTCGATCGAATCCGAAGTTTCGAATTTATCGAGAAAACAAAATTTCAAACGACCGTATTTACGGAACCCCTTGTATAATGTTGCTCATAGATTAACGTGATCACGACATTCGAGATCCACACCTATCCTGAAAATTTCAAGTCCCTAGGCATTTCCGTTCAAAAGTTACAATTTTCTATGGTTTCTATGGTTCTGGTCATGCGATCTGGACATAATTTCGCATGTAGCTAAAACACCTCATTTTCCATCTGAGTGCAAAATTTCATCTCGATCGAATCTGTAGTTTTCAAGTAATCAGAGAAACAAAACTTTGAACGGCCATATTTACGGAACCCCTGGTGGAATTTGGCCCATTAACGAACTTAACCGAGGCATTCGGGATCTGAACCTACACTGAAAATTTCAAGTCTCTAGGTTGATCCGTTCGAGAGTTATCGTGCTTACGGCCGGACGGACGGCCGGACGGACGGACGGCCGGACGGACGGACAGACTCGAATTTTCCGACGGATTCGTCATCAGTGAGTCGAACATAGTCGATTGAGACCATTTTCGGCTCGAAATTCGAAAAATACAGACATCGTGACGAAATGATATAGCCCTCGTGTAAGTAGTACGAGCGCTCAAAAACAAAAAACAAGAAAAAAAATTTGTGAATTCAAGTTTTTTCTGTATTCGGGCACTAAAGGGTTAAGTTATATAATTTTGTTGGTTGGTTATAGCTATTGTAAGCTTGTTAGCAGTTATAGTGGGGTGCACTTCACAAATTGCGTTTGGGTACCAACAATGGTACCAGTGTATCCCTTCAGGATTTTTTAGAGCATAGTCGTGTTAACCAATGCTTTTGGTTATATTGTATTATTGAACTACCGTTATTGGTCTGTCATAGTAACAGAGTTATAGTTGAACTTAGCCAAGTTAGGCTGATGAAAGTTTTGTCAGTACCGATTTAGGTGCAAGTTAGTATAGGTATTAGGGTAGTGATCGAGGGTCCGTCTGGCTCCCGATTTGACGTTTTGCATTGTTATTTTATTTTCTGCGCCTTGTACTCATCAACCACTGCATTTAATTTTCATTAAATCATTAAACTTAAACCTTTGAGTAATTTTGTCTACTGGTACTCTGGTAGAGGGGTACGCAGCTTTGTTTCCTTTTCAATACGCAGGCATATATCTACCTGGCGCCCTTTTCCATTTCCTTATTTACTCACTCCCATCTCCCCTGAGTGTAGCCGCGAGCCTAATTGCCTTGTGACCAACTCTCTCAAAGTTAACTTCACAAGTGTAGCCGCGAGCCTAATTGCCTTGTGACCAACCCCCTCAAAGTTTACGTCACATGGTGTAAGAGATGTTGTAGCCTTTTCTCATTGATTTCGATGTGTTGATTCCAAAAATCAGTTCCCAAAATTGAGTTAATAATTCTTCACCCTGTATAAGTGAAATCTAAAAAATGGTTACCATAAGTACTGAATACTGGAATTTTTCATTGATAAATGTCAGTAATATTCGAAATAATGAAGGTAACCAATGCAATTATAAAAAAAATCGAGAAAAGCACTGACGTGAAGTCAGGAGCTTTTGGGCGGTCGTATATGCACCTTGTAGGTAGATCCGCATTTTCCAATTTTAGAAACCAATTGAAGAAATTTTTGACAGCTGTCGGAAAAAATTTCAAACTGAGGCGAAACTCCAGACTTCACGTCAGTGCTTAGTGACCATTTTTTTTTCGATAATTCGCTAGAATTTCCTACGATATCTATGGTGTTGATGATGCAGGTAGTTTGAATACATTATTGTTCGTCTAATCATCTATGAGCAGAATTTCATTTCATTCCAATCAGTAGTTTCCAAATGATCAGGAAAAAATTTACGAAAAGCACTGCCGTGAAGTCAGGAGCTTTTGAGCGCTCTTTCATCCACCTTGTAGGTAGATTCGCATTCTCCAGTTTTAGAAACCAATTGGAAAGATTTTGACAGCTGTCAAAGAAAATTTCAAACTAAGGCGAAAATCAAGACTTCACGTCAGTGCTTTAGGCGACCAATTTTTTTTCCATAATTTGGTAGAGATTTCTGCGGTATCTATGGTCCTGGCAATGCGATCTGGGCAAAATTTCCAACGTAGTTTGAATACATTTTGTTCATCTATGTGCGAAATTTCATTCCAATCCAATAAGTAGGTGGTTTCGAAATTATCAAGAAAAAAATAATTTGAATGGCTATATTCACGGAACCCCTAGTCTAATTTTGCTCATTGATAAACGTGACCGCAAAATCCGCGATCCGAACCTATCCTGAAAATTTTAAATCCCTAGGCCCTTCCGTTCGGAAGTTATGATTTTCTATTGTTTCTATGGTCCTGATTATGCGATCTGGAAAAAATTTAGCTCGAATAGGATCATTCTCAATTTAAATACAAAATTTCGTCACGATCAAATCCATAGTTTTGAAATTATCAAGAAAACTAAATTTCAAACGACCAGGGGTTCCGTAAATATGGAACCCCTAGTATAATTTTGCTCATTGATGAACGTGACCGCAACATTCGAGATCCAGACCTATCCTGAAAATTTCAAGTCCCTAAGCCTTTTCATTACAGAGTTATAATTTTCCATGGTTTCTATGGTTCTAGTCATGCGAGCTGAACAAAATTTTGCATGTAGCTTGATTACGTGGTTCTCCATCTGAGTGCAAAATTTCACCTCGATCGAATCTGTAGTTTCGAATTAATTAGGAAAACAAAATTTCGAGCGTCCATATTTACGGAACCCCTGGGCGAATTTTGCCCAATAACGAACTTAACCGCGGCACTCGAGATTTGAACCTACCCTGAAAATTTCAAGTTTTTAGGACATTCCGTTCGAGAGTTCGATTCTTTTGACGGATTCGTCATCAGTGAGTCGAACATAGTCGATTGAGACCATTTTCGGCTCAAAATTCGAAAAATACAGACATCGTGACGAAATGATATAGCCCTCGTGTAAGTAGTATGAGCGCTCAAAAATATTTGGAACGGCTATATTTACGGAACCCCTAGTCTTATTTTACTCATTGAGGAAAGTGACCGCGACATTCAAGATCTAAACCTACTCTGAAAATTCCAAGTCCCAAGGCCTTTCTGTTCAAAACTTATAATTTTCTATGGTTTTCGTCATGCGATCTAGACAAAATTTGCATGTAGCTGAAACACGTCATTCTTCGAGTGAAACATTTCGAAATAACAAAAATTCGAACGGCCATATTTACGAACCTCTGGAGGAATTCTGGCCATTAATGAACTCAACCGCGGCATGTGGGAACTGAACGCAAACTGAAAATTTCAAGACTCTAGGTTGCTCCGTTCGAGAGTTATCGTGCTTACGGCCGGACGGACAGACAGACTTGAATTTTCTGACAGATTCGTCATCAGTGTGTCGAATCTTGTCGATTGAGACCATTTTCGGCTCAAAATTCGTAAAACACATACATCGTGACGAAATGATATAGCCCTCGTGGAAGTAGAACGAGCGCTCGAAAAAAGCGCGCAATTGTGTATTCATAAAATTATAAAAAGCACTGCCGTGAAGTCAGGAGCTTTTGGGCGCTCGTTCATCCACCTTGTAGGTAGATTCGCATTTTCCAGTTATAAATTTTTTGACAGCTCTCAAACAAAATTTCAAATTAAGGCGAAACTCCGGATGTCAGTGCTTTAAGTCGAAAGTTATACTTTTCATGGTTCTGGTCATGCGATCTGGAAAAAATGTATCTTGAATATATCATTCTCCATTGAAATACAAAATTTCGTCACGATCGAATCCGTAGTTTTGAAATTATCAAGAAAACTAAATTTCAAACGACCATATTCACGGAACCCGTAGTATAATTTTGATCATTCATAAACGTGACCGCGTCATTCGTGATCCATACCTATCCTGAAAATTTCAAGTCCCTCGGCCTCTCCGTTCGAATGTTATAATTTTATATGGTTTCTATGGTTTTAGTCAAACGATCTGGACAAAATTTTGCTTGTAGCTTGAACACGCCATTATCCATTTGGTTGCCAAATTTCATCTTGATCGAGCAGTAGTTCCGAAGTAATTAGGAGAAAAAAATTTCGAATGGACGTGTTTACGGAACCCCTGGTGGAATTCTGCCATTAACAAACTTAACCGCGGCATTCGGGAACTGAACCCACACTGGAAATTTCAAGTCTCTAGTTCGTTCCGTCCAAGAGTAATCGGGCTTGCGGACGGCTGGACGAATTCGTAATCAGCAAGTCGAACCTTGTCGATTGAGACCATTTTCGGCTCGAAATTCGAAAAATACAAACATCGTGACGAAATGATTTGGCCCTCGTGTAAGTAGAACGAGCGCTCAAAAAACGCAGACAAATACAAGTTGACGACAAAACTTCGACGTAAATTAGTTTGAACAAGATATATTATTAGGTACTTATGAGGTATGAGATATTTTCTATCACGTTATTACTACGAAAACCTTTATTGAACGATTCAATAATTGGTTTCCATGTATACCTCACCTCGTTATTGTTTTATTTTAATCCAATGAAATATACATGCAATATTCAAAAGTCCAAGTACTTTTTCTATTTCCGTCGAATTTCGGGAAATAAAATTCAGTCCAGCTATCCAAAGCCAAAATCTTGGCTGTGCCACTTAACCAGGGTTCAACGGAAATGAAAATATCGAAATATTATTGTTCAAATTTTAAATGAATGAGAATCACACGCACAAAGCTATCCTACGAGGGTCAATCACCTCTTGATCTCTTTAATTTAGGTCAAACGATAGTGAAACAAATAAATTCTGTGACAAGTCCCAACAGATACTTTATAGTGAGTTTTTTTATACATCAATTCTTCAACATTACAACTCAATTAAAACAGTGATTGGAATATCATCATCATTTGTAACAACTGAATTATTCTGAAATCCAGTTGACATGCTCGATCCGTTCTAGCAATCTAACTCAATAATGAACCATTGCGAACCAGAAAATATCATCTTCAATATTACCCTAGTAATTATCCCATAAAATAAAAAAGGATCGTGGCGATCGTGCATTTCGCTGGTGATTCATGTCATTGACATATTTTGTTGAAGGATCAGGGAACGGAATGAAATTCATATTTATGACAATTGCCAAGTCATACTCCATATCTAAATTCGCAGCGTACTTGAGCATTTCATTTTTTAGTGAACGCTAAAAAGATAGTGCCATAATTTTTGCACGCTTGTTCTATGAACAAGAGCATTACTAATTATATTATCATTTAGGCCAAATTTTAGGATTTTGAGCGCAAATAAAGAATTCGAGTTAAAATTCTATTATGTTCGTCCATCCGTAAACACTTTCGAAAAATATGGTTTTTATATACCGACCTGACCAGGATATCTGGTTATCGTTTAAATTCGAATTTATTGTTCGGAACTTTCGGCTGTCAAAGTAGCAACGACAATTCGGGAGAAAAACATCAAGTACGGCGAAAATGATAATCTAATATATAAAATTCTCGTGTCCACAGTGTTCGTTGCCATACTCCTCCGAAACGGCTTGACCGATTTTGATGAAATTTTTTGTGCTTATCCGGTATCTATCAGAATCGGCCAACATCTATTTTTCCCCCTAAATGTCAGGGGTAGTCCACCCCTAAATTTTTTTTTTTTATTTTTTAGACAAAATTTTTAATTTCTATTTTTTATGATACAACATACAAAAATACATACAATCCCCAATTTTCACCCTTCTACGATCAACTCTTATTTTTTAATAGCCAGAACAACGAGAGGCCGAAGGCCTCGAGCAATTTTGAAATTGCGAAAAAAGGGAGAGACCAGGGACGCGAAGCGCCCCCCGCGTTTTCGAGAGGGAGAAACGGGCTTTCCTAAGGTAAGAGAGGCCGAAGGCCTCGAGCAATTTTGAAATTGCGAAAAAAGGGAGAGACCGGGGGCGCGAAGCGCCCCCCGCGTTTTCGAGAGGGAGAAACGGGCTTTCCTAAGGTAAGAGAGGCCGAAGGCCTCGAGCAATTTTGAAATTGCGAAAAAAGGGAGAGATATGGCAAAACAACGTTTGCCGGGTCATCTAGTATAAATATAATATAAATAGTCAATCATTGATGACATCATTCATCGAATCTGAATTCTTATGCGAAATTACCCCGTAATCAAACCATAAAATCGTATTGAAAATTTCAAAGAGGTTAGGTTAATCTCTATGTTTAATACGTAGGTATCTGAAATGACATTTTCGCAAGATTAAAGCTAAGCTATACGTCCACGTGACCATCGCCTACTTAGATCCCGATATTTCAGATAAGTAGGATTTATGTTTATGTACATAGTAATCGAATCGTTTTGAATAAAGGATCAAGCAGATTGGGAAATGCACAACATGAAATCACTTTGTCGGATGGGATGTATGAATGCGTGATAAGTATACCTTAGTATGCGAAAATATTTCATTTCAGCAATCGTCGAAGTCGTGAAATGATATTGTTTATAAATAAAAGTTTGAACACCAAAACACGACACATTGGTTTCCATCTGTTGGATCTCAATATTATGTATTCGAATGTTTTCAAATTCAGTTCAAGGACACCTTTATATCACATTCACCTACCTCAATTTCTTCCCTGGTTTGGAATTTGGTCCGTATTTCATTCGGACTGATAATTTGGTAATCGTAATTTTCTGGCCAACTCATAATTAATCAACTTCAAACTTTTCGAAATGATATGGGCACAAAATGTTTGTGTTCTTTTTCTACGCATACAAATGAATTGAATCCTAGGGTATGTAGATGTAGAACATTCCATTCAGTGCGTGGGAACAAGAAGTAGGTTTTAGGAGTCTTGTAGTCGACCCAGATCCGCGATACAACGATAACATCACCCGAACACGCTGAACTGGACGGGACGCTCGATACGAACATGCGTCATTGTTGTCTCAAATGAAAGCGGGCATTACCGACTGCAGCCGATGAAGACCGAAAGAAATGACGGGAATGCAAAGATTCACGCTCTAGGCCCGCAGTGTTGTCGGAAATACAAATATCTCCGTATTTATGGCATCTAGAACACCGAGAGTGATGCAAAAGTTCCAAAAGTGTTTTAGCCTCGAGATTGATAATTCATTAATTTCAAAGTTGTGTTAAAATATTTACGATTAGTAAAATTCAAAAAAATTGATTATTTATTATATTCTAAAGTAAACTTAAGTAGGTATAAATACAATCAACTAGCACAAGTATATTATGCGTTTCGATTTCCATATCATTTCTTCAACCACAGTTAAAAATAAAAAATTGAGAAAAGCACTGCCGTGAAGGCAGGAGCTTTTGAGCGCTCGTACATGCACCTTGTAGGTAGATTCGCATTTTCCAGTTTTAGAAATCAATTGAAGGAATTTTCGACAGCTGTCACAAAAATTCTGAAACTTAGGCGAAACTCCAGACTTCATGTCAGTGCTTTAGGTGACCAATTTTTTTTCGATAATTCGCTAGAATTTTCTACGGTATCTATGGTCTTAGTGGTGCGATCTGGACAAAATTTTGCACGTAGTTTGAATTCATTATTCCTAAGCTAGGTGCAAAATTTCATCCCAATCCAATCGGTAGTTTCGAAATTATCAGGAAAAAAATATTTTGAACAGCCATAATGTAGTCTAATTTTGCTCATTGATGAACGTGGCCGCGATATTCGCGATCCAAACCCACCCTGAAAATTTCAAGTTCCTAGGCCTTTCCGTTCAAAAGTTACAATTTTCTATGGTTTCTATGGTTCTGGTCATGCGATGCATATTGTTTTAATATATCATTCTCGATTGAAATACAAAATTTCATCTCGATCGAATCCGTAGTTTCGAAATTATCGAGAAACCAAAATTTCAAACGACCGTATTTACGGAACCCCTAGTATAATTTTGCTCATAGATGAAAGTGATCACGACAATCGAGATCCACACCTATCCTGAAAATTTCAAGTCCCTAGGCCTTTCCGTTCGAAAGTTATGATTTTCTATGGTTTCTATGGTTCTGGTCATGCGATCTGGAGAAATGTAGCTTGAATATATCATTCTCCATCAGTATACAAAATTTCGTCACGATCGAATCTGTAGTTTTGAAATTATCAAGAAAACTAAATTTCAAACGACCATATTTACGGAACCCCTAGTATAATTTTGCTCATAGATGAACGTGAACGCGACATTTCAGATCCACACCTATCCTGAAAATTTCAAGTTCCTAGGCCTTTCCGTTCGAAAGTTATGATTTTCTATGGTTTCTATGGTTCTGGTCATGTGATCTGGAGAAATGTAGCTTGAATATGTCATTCTCCATTAGTATACAAAATTTCGTCACGATCGAATCTGTAGTTTTGAAATTATCAAGAAAACTAAATTTCAAACGACCGTATTTACGGAACCCCTAGTATAATTTTGCTCATAGATGAACGTGATCACGACATTCGAGATCCACAACTATCCTGAAAATTTCAAGTCCCTAGGCGTTTCCGTTCGAAAGTTACAATTTTCTATGGTTTCTATGGTTCTGGTCATGCGATCTGGATAAAATTTCAAATCTAGCTTGAACACCTCATTCTCCATTTGAGTGCAAAATTTCATCTCAATCAAATCTGTAGTTTTCAAGTAATCAGGGGAACAAAACTTTGAACGGCCATATTTACGGAACCCCTGGTGGAATTGGGCCCAATAACGAACTTAACCGGGGCATTCGGGAACTGAACCCATACTGAAAATTTCAAGTCTCTAGGTTGTTCCGTTCGAGAGTTATCGTGCTTACGGCCGGCCGGACGGACAGACTCAAATTTTCCGACGGATTCGTCATCAGGGAGTCGAACATAGTCGATTGAGACCATTTTCGGCTCAAAATTCTAAAAATACAGACATCGTGACGAAATGATATAGCCCCCGTGTAAGTAGAACGAGCGCTCAAAAACGACATAAATCGCCTGATTTCCGTGTTTTCCCGAAAAAGAACGGACAATTTTAATTCGCATGAGAGGACAATTTTTTTGTGAACCATTACAATTATTAATCACTAATTTGTAATCTACATATTTGTTTCTGCACTAAAGGACATCTATTGGTTGTTTGCATTGCAGTTGTAGGAATATAAAAAAACTTCCGAATTCTTACGTGAATGATCTATAGATATGAATATGAATAGATATGTAGGATGCTGACTACACAAAAAATTTAAATATAACTGAAGGTTTCCTAAGCACTTGAAGGAATTGTTAAATTAAACCACAGATGAAATGACAACAAGTTTCTATGATCCATACAAGTTTCTGCTACTTCAACTACAGATAAATGGCTTTGGCCACCGGGCAACATTTATCTAGGGAAAACTGAACTATGTACTAAGTATATAACTAGTTGGCAGCATAGAGATTACGCTGATTAGAGATGAGCGTAAGGGCCGTAAAGTAAGAAATAAACCGAGTTGTAAGACGTAAAGGTGTTAGAAACCAGAGGATCTTAGGTTCGAATACGACCCAGAACTGTGTGTGGTGTTATTAGGATTAATTTATGATCTATCGAAAACGGTCAATTAGGTTGTTTGGTAATGTCCAGAGTCCAGACTCCAGATTCGATGTCTACGATATTATTAGGATCTCCAAAACTGCTGAAGCGGGAAGTAAATAGATGGCACTATCTCGAGTTGTTGAAACAAGAGACCGAGAATCGCATATCGCTATATACTGTCATTTTCGATTTATGAACGAAAATTGAAACCCTTTTCATTGAATCGTCATAATTTTTTAATTTTTGGTGCTATTTCGATCATTTTAAAGAAGGAATGATGTGAATTTTTACCTAAAATCTAGTTATTATACTGGAACTATAATTTCGTTGCACATTTTTGAGTTATATAATAAGATTATATTTTTTTCAATGATAACCTACTATTTTTTTTATTTAGAAAAAATTACGAAAAGCACTGCCGTGAAGGCAGGAGCTTTTGAGCTCTCGTACATGCACCTTGTAGGTAGATTCGCATTTTCCAGTTTTAGAAACCAATTGAAGGAATTTTTGACAGCTGTCAAAAAAAATCTGAAACTTAGGCGAAACTCCAGACTTCATGTCAGTGCTTCAGCTGATCAATTTTGTTTCGATAATTCGCTAGAATTTTCTACGGTATCTATGGTCTTGGTGATGCGATCTGGACAAAATTTTGCACATAGTTTGAAAACATTATTCCTCAGCTAGGTGCAAAATTTCATTCCAATACGATCAGTTGTTTCGAAACTATCAGGAAAAAAATAGTTTGAACGGCCATATTTACGGAACCCGAAGTCTTATTTTGCTCATTGATGAACGTGACCGTTAAATTCGCGATCCAAACCCAACCTGAAAATTTCAAGTCCCTAGGCCTTTCCGTTCGAAAGTTATGATTTTCTATGGTTTCTATGGATCCGGTCATGCGATCTAGAGAAATGTAGCTTGAATATATCATTCTCCATTAGTATACAGAATTCCGTCACGATCGAATCTGTAGTTTGGAAATGATCAAGAAAACTAAATTTCAAACGACCATATTTACGGAACCCCTGGTATAATTTTGCTCATAGATGAAAGTGATCACGACAATCGAGATCCACACCTATCCTGAAAGTTTCCAGTCCCTAGGCGTTTCCGTTCAAAAGTTACAATTTTCTATGGTTTCTATGGTTCTGGTGATGCGAGCTGAACAAAATTTTGGATATAGCTTGAACACCTCATTTTCCATTAGAGTGCAAAATTTCATCTCGATCGAATCTGTAGTTTCAAAGTAAACAGGAAAACAAAATTTCGAGCGGCCATATTCACGGAACCCCTCGGCGAATTTTGCCCAATAACGAACTCAACCGCGGCATTTGAGATTCGAACCTACCCTGAAAATTTCAAGTTTCTAGGACATTCCGTTCGGGAGTTATCGTGTATACGGACGGACAGACTCGAATTTTCCGACGGATTCGTCATCAGTGAGTCGAACATAGTCGTTTGAGACCATTTTCGACTCAAAATTCGAAAAATACAGACATCGTGACGAAATGATATAGCCCTCGTGTAAGTAGTACGAGCGCTCAAAAAGAAATTTTTTTCTGGTTCCGAAAATATGTAGGTAGTTATATATCATGTGAGAGATATTAGCAGCAAAATTGGAAATATTCTCAAATTTTCATATTTCATTCTCGTTTATATGGACGTTCATGTGGAGTACGGGTCCACCATTCACTGTTGGGAAAATAATTAACAGTGCTTCAGGTGGCGTAAGGAAACAGTAACAAAGCCTACACAGAACACAACCGCAACTTCTAACTCGCACGAGCTCTGAGCTTATGAGGGGTCTCACAGAGACCTAGGAGTATCGGGATATAAACATTAACATTAAACATATCAAATAGGTTATATATGTAAGTTCAACTCTGTATGATTCTCTGTCGTCCTCACGGTTGTCTTTGAATACTCTATTAGTAGGGTTCAAACGGAGCTCTATCGTGTCACCCCGTGTGAACTTTATTGCTAAAATGTATGGACCTCTTAGTATCATTCCCTACATCATAACAATGCAAAATCACTTGGTCGTCAAAAAATCGTCCTGTGCAGGAAGTGATGGGGGTCATTTTTCCAAAAATTGACAAAATTTTTTTTTTCGTTTATAATTATCTACATCCAGTGACTTATATTCAAACAAATTTTCATCGAAATATACGATTCAGGAATATTTTATTTTAATTATCAAAGAAGTCGGAAACAATGCGCTTATATGGAGTTCCTTAAGATAAAATCGCTTGCCCTGCAAAGGCATATTCACCATTATGTTCCGTTCCATTTTACTCAGAAACTGTCGCAAAAATCAAAAAAATGCTTCATATAAGGGGTCTTTCTCATGAACCGACGATTCAGATGGTTTTTTCCAAATTTCAATTGGCCGGATAATTTCCTCAAAAAATAGGAAAATCTGCTATTACCTCCGGTTAGCCGCGACTGACCGTGGAGACGCGAGGAAGGCTCACTTTGATGAATAAACGCTTGTCGGGGCAGAAATAAACGACCTTATGGATCGAGCGTTCATAGGGTCGTTTTTCGGTTGGACCAGGCCATATTTTCATGGTTCGTGCATTCTGATGATGAATTAGAATGTTTGATTTGATTTCTTTCAACTTGTGGATTAAAAAACAAATAGGGACAAACATCTATTTGTTAATTTACAATTACTTATTGAGTTCAGTTTGGTATTTACATTCATCCTGAAATTATCGCTCATTTGCATTTGTACTTAAAAGATTTACGCAACTCCGGAATCTGCAAAGGGGCACAGTTGTTATCTATGCTTTCTAGTTTCAAAATATATCTTACATTCCATTATAAATCCGATTCAAATCCGATTATCAAATCCGATCACTGTCAGATGAAGAATATTCAACAGGATGGAATTTGGAAAATTTTGTGTTACTTTTATTGCCACATGCTTTATGGGCCATACATTTTCGAGAGCCAATACAAGGAATTTTTTTTTCTCACAGGAACACATAGGTCCCGGTGCAATCTGGAATAAAAATGCCCATGTTATAAATAATAGATATTTATCAGATATTCGATATACAGGATGTTTCATGAGTGGTTGGCCGTAGCCTAGTGGTCAATGCAGGTCATCCAGACCTTTCAGAAAAGTTGCTTGTTTTGTATCCCAAGGCTCTTAGTTTAGGAGATACAGGGTGATTTATGGATTTTGGCCTGAATTTACGATAGGCATAATTCTGGAATCTGAGGTCCGTTTTTTTTTAAATTTCAAGGGGTTGTTCATTTCAGAAAGTCCTTTCGAGTGGCTCACGCAATATCAATATTTTCAGGACATTACTCAGAATATCGTGGTTTATCTTTCAAGCCCCAAAATCTATATTTTCTACATCACTTAAAGAAATTTCGTTATTGCCATGAAAAAATACATAACTCAATCTAAGGAGTTAAATTTTCACTTTGAATAGCCCACTTGTTACAAGCGAGTAGCGAATGAACGAATTCATGTTTTATCTTGTTTTTTTGAAATATTTCTTGTATTTTGCTGAGATTTTGAACCTCAAAGCTTAAGAGCGTTATAACTCATGAAGTGAACGATTTTTGAAATGTAATCCGTGAATGTATTCGTTCCACAACACAAATAACTAGATATTAATATTTTTTCTATAACTTTTTGTTCAAATCCCTTGTATTCTAAACCCTAAGCACCCACTGAGTGTTTCAACACGCTACTTATGGAAGTAATTACATAATTACAAGTATGCATAATCAAGCTTTGAATTCTTTCGAAACTAAATATAAAATTTAGGGACAAATGGCGTAAACCCACTAGAAACATAATCAAGGATTGCATTTGCTTTAAAAAAAAAGATATTGACTTGTATTCCTCAT